>WYDI02017423.1:0-95101 GCA_009867235.2 Psittacus erithacus | reverse complement strand
TTGTTATTTCCTTTATCATTATTATTATTGGTGGTAGCAGCAGTGATTTGTGTTATACCTTAGTTAATAGACTGTTCCTATCTCAGCCTGTGGGTTGTATTCTTTTGATTCTCTTCCGCATCCCTTCGGGAGCCGAGGGAGAAAGGTGGTGGGGGGTGTGTATGTGAGTGAGCGGGCTGTGTGGCAGGCCTTAAACCACGACAAAAGGTGATCAGCAAGCTCCCCAGGTTTACAAAACCAATTCATGCATGTCTCCAGCTAAAATATTTCTTCCATCAATCAGTTTTTCTGGCACTATTTCTCTTGATTCATCTTCTCCAATGAGTCAAGACAGCCATGCCGAAAGCCTCTCCACTTATCCAGTAGCTGCAAGCCAGTTTACGAGCCTTGGCTCAGTTATCGACTCAGTAGCTGCCCAGTGACCTAAAGGCTTTTTAGGGTGTGCATGGCATGTTTGTGTGTGATTCCCTGGCATCAGAGCAGGGGAGATGGGGACCACCCGCAATGGGGCTGCGCAGGGATGGAAAGGGCTCTGTCCAGGTCCCAGCAGGGTTGGTTTAGTTCAGACTCATTTTCATACCATCTCTGAATTCTTCGGTTTGTTTAGGTGGAGCAAAGGAGGAAATGGAGACTCCTTTGCCAAAGTAACCAAAGAGGGGGGAAAACAAGGAAAGGAAACCCAAAATGATGATTAAAGATCCTTTTTCCAAGCTCTGCTGCAAAGTGATATCCAGTGACAGGGAACACACACACACATCTCACCACTTCCTCTATCTTGGAAGATGACAGGAAGGAACAGGCCATTTTGCTTTGAGGATGAGCTAAGTTAAACCCTTAAAAAGAAACAAAGACAATTTGTAGACCCCTGATAAAAGCCCTGCGTGTGGCATAGAAACTTTCCACTTCAGTCCAATGACTTTGTTGTAACCTTATCGCCTTCTGCTGACTTATCCAAACAGCTGCCTCCTACCTACTTATCTCTTTAGAGGGGTGAGGAAAATCACAGTATATAACAAAGAGCTGCAGACCACACATGCAAGCACGCTGTCAGAAAGTCCTGTATGTGCAGGACTATGAATTTCCATGGGCAGAAAGTCTCCAGTTATGAAAAGCGAGATTTACCTTCTTCTTGTTCCTGCTCCTGCCGCAGTTACAGCAAAAACGGGTGTTTACTCTCCACTTAGATTTTACCCAAGCAAATGAATAACCCTTCACATGGCTTCTCATGGCACAATTCTCACTCTTCCAGCTTTCAGGGAGCAATTCACTCCATGATAAACTCTTCCCTGTGGAAGCACCTTTGAAATTATGATCTTTCTTTTTCTGGTGAAGTGGAGCCCACCTGAATGCTGAAAACAGTTCTGACTCCTTCGTGCATAGAAGGAAATTAAATAATTGCCTCCACTTCAAAGACTTCAGGTCTGGATAATGGTGTATTACAGTGGCAGCTCCTAGCCATGCTGCTGTGCCGAAACATGGATGCTTTGGGATGAAAGAAGCATCCAATGAGTTATTTGCTTCAGCCCTGATTGGAGCAAGTGCTGATCTCTCACATAGAGAGCTTGTCCAAGATCAAAGTGTGCACAGGGTGTAAGACAGGCAGGAAGCCTATTTTATATCACTGATTTGCAGGTTACCCTGGAAGCTTGTGGAGTTTCCATCCTTGGATATATTCAAAAGCCACTTGGACATGGTACTGGGCAACCCACTGTACGTGGCCTAGAGCAGAGGCATTGGACAAGATGCCTTCCAGAGATCTCCACCAACCCCAACCCTTCTGTGATCAGTTCTGTGACACCACTGGCATTGTGGGAGCCCTTGCAAATTTCTCTTGGCACAGAACAGCCTAATTTCTACTGCAGCAGAACCCAATGCTTCAATAGCTTGCAGATTTTTTGATGCATCTCATAGTCCCTTCAAGCTGGCATTGCAGCTGTAGGTCATAAAGGAGTGCTGTACACAGATATGGCAAACTGGGGCCCACAGCAAGCCAGATTAGGTACTAGCATCAGTGATACCATGCCAGTGGAGCTCTCTGTTAGATGCCATTCCTGAGCTTGCTCTGACTTCATGACACTTTTAGCAGCTTGCAACATCCTTGGCTTGATAAAAAAGTTTTCCTAATATCTAGTTGAAATATTCTCCATCCATTATTTTTCATGCAGCTCTTCTTGGTCTCTCACCTCCTAACATCAGGAATGTATGTTCTCTGTTCTCTTTGTGGGGCAACATTGTCTTTTTGCCATATATTGCTTATCAAGCCCAGTACTATTCCTCTGCCTCCTGTCTTCTTTCCCAGCCCTACTCCTGGGGTCCCTCTGGCAAATGGACTTGAATCTACTGGCCTGACACACAGAGTAAAATATTTCCCATATTTGAGACCTCATATTTTAAAGCTACAAATCAGTTTCCAAACTCAGCTGTAAGTCTGTAAACCCAGCGTGATTTCCCTTGGACCCTCAGGACTTACATCCATCGGGTGGAGGTCAGAAGTGTGAGGCCTAGGGGGCTCACTCATTGAAGTGAAGATTTTCAAGAATGCAGGTAATGGTCCAGCAAGGTCCAGCATACCCCAAAATGCTGCTCTCAGTCCTGAAGGTCCAGTCCAGCAGCAGCCTACACAAGGTGTATCCATCTCTGTGGAATCAGAAGTTGGCCCAGAGTGTTGGTTTTGTTGGGACAGCTGTACATAGCTAAGAGATTTTCAGCTCATTATTCCCTTAAACTTCCAAATTGAATTTTGCCAAGGCCAAGTAAAATTCACAGCTCATAATGTGAGCATCACATTATTCCTTCCTGAGAAAGGCGTTTCACCATCCTCCTGTTTTTAGCCCTTTCTTCTAAGTCATTGCAATCTTGCTGTCAGTAAGGAGAGCACTGGAGGTTTTTGTTATTTTCCCATGCAGGTCAGTTTTTTGCATCAGCACAATTTGTTTTATGAGAGACACAGCCCTCTGCAAAGTGTTGCTTAAACTTCAGCATTTACTGTGTATCTCTGATGTTTAAAATGACTGAAATCTCACTCGTTTGTTTTGCTTCTGTTAATTTGGGAGCAGCTCCAGGTGCAATTCAATCCAAAGGCAAAGGTCATCCTAAACTCAATGAGAACATTGGACTGATAGCCATAGCAGTTTCTTAGTATGCAATATGTATATTTTAGATACAAATTATAAAGGATAGCAGATAAGGTACATCTTCTACTAATTTGTAGTGTGAACGGGTGAAAAACAAAGCTCAGAGGAGTCAGAGACTCACTTGGTCATTTGGAGATGCCAAATCCTGAGCTTTTTCTGAACGAGTTGTAGCTTTCTTTTTGTTTTCCTAAGAAGATGGCTGTACAGCTCTGTGAGTGCTTGAGGATCTCTGCTTTCTCACTCCTGTGCATCATGAAGAGAAAGGTTGCAGATATGAAACCTGAAGGTTCAAATAGAAAAGTCCAAATAAAACAGACCTGAAATCTTGTTATCTTAAAACCTCCTCATTACTGACCCTGACCCACTTGCAATAAGCAGCACTGCAAAGGCTTATTCAAAATGTGGACTCAAACTTATCCTCTGTAGAAGTCTGCCATCTTGGGAGATGCAGCAGGAGAGCCTGACCTCCTTCAGCTAGAAAAGCAGTAGTGAACCTTACAAGAAAGCCCTTTCTGGCTTCATTTCTGCATTCAGATTCAAGGGCGGAATGCTCAATAGAGGATTTTTTTGCTGTCGGAAAATGAAGACGCTGTTTGAAGTTTTTGTGAACATGGCGTTAAGATGTTCTGAAGAAACTTCCGTGCATATAAAATGAGTTTAAAAGAAAAATAAATACAGGAATGTTCAAGCAGATCAGCACTTTTTAATGGGCTGAAAGCTGAGAGGTTTGAAACCACTCTGAAAATCTGCAAAATCTGATGGGAAAGGAGAATCTTCCCAGCAGGTGTTCCAGCTGTGCCGGACAATTCTGGAAATGAAATGACAGTGCTGTGCAATCATTTTCCACTAACTGCAGCAGGACTATTTTACCAAGTCAGCTTTGCTCTATTTAAACACTGTCATGCTAACACCTTTTTTCTTAATCAAATCCACTGCTTCCACCGTCTTTTTAGTGAAGCTCTACAAAAGGTTGAAATGAAACACAAATCCTTCTGAAGCTTCCTCGGTTTCAGATTTCTCCAAGCTCGAAACTCAACCCAGGTTCGTCCAAAAGTTCAGGAAGGGTTCGTGAACTTTCCTAGCCCAACTGGGTTGATTTATGGCTTTGTGTCACAGCTACACCAATCACGTGGCTTCAGCACACAACAGAACTCAGCAAGCCTGAGTGCCGAGCCAAGCAAATCAGAACCACTGCCTCTCCCCTTCCACCCTCTCCTTTTCCCATAAAGGGTGGATGCTGACTGTACATCCCCAGCGGCTTTCTGGGCTGTCATCTAATAAAAGAATTGATCTTTGGAAAGCTTTAAAGCATCTACTTGAGCTGACCCTTCAGGAAAATGGTCCAATCTCACAGGGATTCATCCAAAATTAAAAAAAGAACAAGGCAAGAAAACAGATGCTCAGAGTTAGGTATCCTAATTCTTGTTTTGCTGACCAAATAGCGGGGCTGATCTGCACATGCAGCTGAGAGTACAACAGCTCCTGGTTTTAATCAGAGCTGTTGTTTAGATGACCAAGTACAAAGAGGAAGAAACCTCATACTGCTGCTTCTTCGAAAATCCTGTCCTTCAGCTGCAAGCAGTGCTCCTGGCTGGATGTGGGTGAAGGAGACAGTCCGAGGCTGCAGGCACACTCAGTGACATGTAGGGACACAGGGGAACACACGGGAAACTCAGAAATTTGCAGAGATGCAAGGGCAGTTTGGTGCCTTCCCCACTTCCCACCTTCCGGACTCCCAGCCCTGGGTACTGAAGGGCCTGATCCAGCCGAAACATGCCAAAGGCCATGTTTGGATGGTCTCAGTTGGTGTGAAGCATCTCTCTATGTCTTATGATGCCCCATGCCTTGCTCAGCATCTCAGGAGTACCCCAGCTGTGTCCAGCAGCACTGCGGTGACTGAATGCCATTGCTCCCACACTCCGGCCATTCATCTGCAGTTTTGGCTTTCCTGATCTGGAAGCCAGGTGTGAAAACTCTATTCCAGCCCAACTGCTTGGGATCTCGTGGCCACATGTGTTGTTAGGATGCAGTGACAGTCCGTCGCCTTGTCACATGACACCAAGTTACATGAGACAGTGGCACAAGGCAGCAGCCCCAGGCAAGCCCTGTTGTTGTTTGTACATCTTTGAACCTAGAAACAGCAGTGGGTGATCCCTGCAGTAATGAGGTGTAAACACAAATGGTTTTGGCTTTCTCATATGAGTAGCTTGTGCCTCTGTCCCTGAGTGTCTGGGCTAATACTGTCCTTGCAGTGGTGAGGTTCGTGCCAGTTGCAGTTGCTTGTCATGCTGCTGCCAGCTGGTGCAGGCCCATGTCAGGTGGGTGACAGCCAAGATAAACATGCTTCGTGAGCTCATTACATCTTAGCTCACACTGCTGGTGAGCTATCTCCAGCTCTGCGGCTGCCTTGAGGGCCTTGAAATCAGCTCCGCTGGGGTTGCCGGTGGGGATTTTGGATTGTTTTGCTGTTTTCCCAGGAAAAAAAAAGATAAAGCAGAAAATATCGATCCAATAGAAAATGTTGACTTGAGCTGCACTGAGGTCAGGGTGTAATGAAAGCATTGTGAGCAGGGCTTTTTTAGCTGTAAAGCTCAGATTTTTGCACAAGTCCTGAGGGAATGAAAGGAGAGAGGAATTCCAGCACTGGTGCACTAGAATGCAGCTTGTGCTCCTGCACGTAAAGTACCTGAGCTGTAGGAGGAATCAACATGTCCAGTGGGTACTCTTCTGAGCATCTGCTTTGCTTTTGTCATGAGCCAGAGAAAGGTGGGTGCTCAGGAAGAGGTGGTGGCAAGCCTGCACAGAGGTGTTGAGCCAGAGAAGCCATTTTCCTATGCTGGAAGTCACAAGCAGAAAGCTCAGTGAAGGCTGGTTCTGCAGCAACAGAAATGGGTAGGATGATCGATAAGCCACAGCACCCCATGACACCTGCAGTAAAATAGCTATTGACTTCAGGGTCTCTCAGACACAGCCGGGACATAAATAAATGAGAAAGAGCAGAGCTTTCAGGCTCCTCCAGAAATGTGCAAACTCACATGTATGCTGGTCTCTTTCCTTGGCACTGCCAGGAAGAACCACTAAGTCTTGCAGCTCATCTGCAGAGACTCCACTGCCTAGTCATGCCTGAGGATGGAGGAGCTCCTTCTTGCTCACCAGTGATTCTGGCCAGGGGAGGAGGAGGCAGAGGAGGTCAGCTCAGCAAGCTAGCAGAGGGCTTCAGCCTCTGGGCTCTTAGGCTAATGCTTTTCTCCCCACTGGGAACTTTGAATCCCCTCTCCCACACTAGATTAATGAGTACAAAGGAATTTTTTAAGTATGTCCCTTGCTCACTTCTGTTTATCCTTTGGGCTTTCTCTCCTCTGATGGTACCACAATGTGGCATCTGCTGTTCTGCCAGCATGGAGGAGAGTGGGCTCCAGCGTGCACAAACAGAGAGTGCGGTGTCTCTGGCAGCTGGTGGAGCAGTATCTCAGGTTTCCTTTCATTTAATGGTTCACATACCTCTCCCCACGTCTGTGTCTGATTTTCAGGGCACGACCTTGATTTTACATCAAACATTCCCTGCGTCTCTCCTCATCCCACTGCTGTCTGGCTAGATTGCCAATGCTAGAGCTGATCTTTCTATTAAAATGTTTGGGTTTTATTATTTTTCTAACCTAAAGCCCATCTAAAAGGCAAAGCCTTGTTCATCCTTTCCTCAAGGGCTCCTGCACTTTGATTCTTCCTCCTCCCTGCCGCTGACAGACAGCTGTGAAGTGCGATGCATCTGCAGGGGCCGAAGCTGGAGGCAGCTGCTATCCTCTGTATACTTACCAATACCATAGGTAGCTGTTGTGATCCTGCTCTTGCTCATAAATCAGTTCATAAACGTGCAACATCTGGAGCACTTCCTATGTCACTGGCAGCTGCTGCAAAATTAATACTGCTGGTAAAGAAGTCCCATTGACAGCACAGGTACATCCCTGTTTGTTGGCACCCAACTGCTGCTTACGAATAGGAACGAGGAGATGCTTGGCCAGCATTTGTGCATTGAGCATTTGGCTCATGTTGAGAATGAGGACTAGATAATTAGGACATGGGTGGTAAATGTGGGTCATTTTGTTCTTAACAGAGTTTTCAGTCTGATTCACATTCTAGAAGGCTAGGTTCTTTCAAACTACACCTAGCACGCCAAGCATCCTTCAGAAGTCAGTAGGGATGTGTTACTTTTCCCCTTTTCTAGCTCGGAAAATGACCACACCGGGGATTGCTCATAGCAATACGGGAAAGCTCCATCTCACCCGTTAATCCCAGGGCACCTTTCCTCTCATTAGTTCTCATTCAGGGCCTTACAAACTAAGCCTATCTCTACTTCTTGTATTTCTGTTACCAGGCCTTGTAGCAGGGAGAATTGTGCCCAGATGCCCACTGCAACAGCATCGCCTTCTCCTGAGCTGTGTCTTGAACTGCCCTTTGCCTCTGCACAGTGGTGGGTATATGTGTGAGTTGTGATGTGCCCCAACCCCCTCAGGTGAAAGGCCCTGGATTCTACCACTCTACGGAAAACTTTCCTCTATTTAATCTACCCACTGAGTGCCTCCAGCATGGAAGCTGTAAGTAATGAGTAGAAGCCACATTTCATGCCCTTGGTTGTGACCAGCCCTCACAGAGTAAGTTTGGACTGTCCTTGCATTGTAATGACAGCTGACCTAAAGACTCAATATTTTGGGAAAATTTTCCACCTAGAATCAAGTATCAGGGATTTTCCCACAGCAGCACTGGGAGCTGAGATAAGGTCCTGGACTGTAAGGACTTCAAACAGGAGCAAGGCTGTTTTTGAGCTCTCCTGAAAGAGGAAGGATATGCTATGCAAGGTAAAACCTCCCCAGATGACACAGAGCATGGCTAAGGAGAAGTCAAACTGAAAAATTCGTGAGAAGACACGTTCACAAGGCAGCAACACACAAAGCCATACACTTTACAAAGCCAAGAATAGATATGTACCTCCATTCCCATTTCACAGCTACAAGCAAAGCTGCACAGTTAGATGTATAGGTAGAGATGACAACAGGTACCGTCTGTGCAGATGCAATGGCAAGATGAGCCCCTGCATGCTGCTACAACCACAGTATAACCCGTGCTCCCCTTTATCCCCACAGTGTCTATGCGAGCTCTGCTCCACCACCTAAGCCCCACCATGAATTCCTGTGCTCTAACCCACAGGGTGACCTCAGTGAAGTTCAACCTGGTGCAGGCAAGATGCTCTGGTAAGATTCCCCACCCTGCCCCTCAGGGCCCTTGCCTGCTGTCACAGGCCCTTACTAATTGGATACATCTGACCCATCAGTGTCTTTGAAAGCCCTCCAAGGATCTGTTTCAAGAAACACATTTGGTTTCACACTGAATTTACAGAGTGAAGGTTTTACCAGCTGGAGTGGTCTGAACCAAAGCTGGTCTTTCCATGAGGAACAAATCACATATTAGATCCAGATCCCCCCTGGTTTCAGCTTTCCTCTCTGCTTAATCTGCTCATTACCTTCTTGGGAGAAGAGACTGGAAATCGTGAAGGTCTAAACCCCACTCTCTGGGGAAGGAATTTATTAAAAGATCAACAAGCAATGATTCTGTTTTCTTGCCTCAAAGTCTTTGCTGCATCTTGGACTGCTTTTCAATAAATATCAAGCCAAGAGCAAATTGCAATTAAATCAGATGCTCCAAGTGCGAATGGCAAGGTGGCACCCAAAGAGGAACAAAACAAGCTCCAATCCTGCCTGTTTCAGACTCTCCTAAAGCCCCCTGACCGCAGCAGGCTTTGCTCAGGGAAGATGCGCTCCCCTGCAGACTCTGAACACCTCTCAGGGGAGACGAAGCAGGAGCATGTCCCTGCTATTAAGCAGGAGAGCTGGGGCATGGGCAGGTGAGTGACTTGCACAAGGAGACTCAGTAACAGAACCAGCAACAAAATCTGTGCCTTCCAAACCTGAGGATAATCCCTTATCTCCCTGATCGGGCTTCATTCCCTGTCTGTAGGCAGCATTGTGGTGTGGTGACGGATATTTTCCATTTCAATTAATTTGGACTTAGTAAAAGCAAAAAGAACCTTGTCTCTTGTGCCTTAGTCCTTATCAGGATGAGATAAATGACCCAGGCAAGAAAACTCTGACTTTCATTTGTGTGACTAAGCAATATCCTGAATAATTTCTGTTTTGCAAATTACATACCTGAATGATGTATCTAAAGGTCGATGCTGATTACACATATTCAAACATCAGGAAGCATTCAGATAATTGTCATGCTGATAAATAAATTCTGCAAGTCCCTGCATGGGCCATAAGGGTATACATGAAGAAATGAAAAATGAGTCCTTACAACAATATTAGCTCATTTTTAGATGGAGCTGGTGAAACAGCTAATGATAACGCAGAAGAGTATGATTAATATTTTTGTTCTGTACTTGAAAAGAATAAGATGATCTGCTGGGATGACATAAGGATGATAAAGTGCTCTCCGGTGCATTGCTGAGAAGAACGACAGGCAACAGCTGTCAGGGATAAACAATTCTAAATTGCAAAGCCTAGATAACTTATACCCTGCAGTCTTTAGAAAGCTGTCTGGAAGATGTTTGGCCTGTTGGCATTCATTTTTAATAACCCTGGGGGTGCCAGCAAAGTTCCAGCGGACTGGAAAAGGTCTAAGTGTGTGCCAGTGTTTAAAAAGACAGGGGTGGAAGTATCTGACATCAATCCCAGACCAAACAATGGAGAAGGTGACACAGGATTCATGTATGACAAAAGTAAAAGAGACGGAGCAACAGTGCCAGTTAGCAGTGTTTTGTGGAAAACAGGTCTCACTAAACTTTCTGGTGAGTTTATAAATGTGTCTGGTCACAGTAGTTGCATCAGTAGGCACCACACAGCGCGCCTGGGGGAGAATGAGCATTTTTGCAGCACCTCCAGACATGTGAAACGGTTGAGGGGCTGGGTGGCTGGCAGGCACTAATGGAGGTGACACACATGGGAGCACTTCTGGTGGGGCTCTGCAGGGACCTCCTCCAGACCTAACACTTTACAGCATCTTCCTCCAGTGATCTGGAAGAAGCCACTATTGCTACCAACAGAATTTGTAGGTGACTGTGGGACTGGTGGGATACCAAAGGGTTTGATGATCCCTGGCAAGGAAGATAATTGGGAAGCTGAAGTCATTCAGACAAAATGCCTTCAGTACAATTAAAAAAACAAATGCAAGTAGCAAGGAAGATATCTGTACCTATTGTGTACAGACCTCTAGCCTGAATTTTGCCTTTCTCATGGAAAAGCAGCACAGTGTGAACCTGTGAGATGATGCTACCAGAAAAGGACTAATGGAACCCTTGTTGAGAATGCTGAAGGGGCAGACATGGTTGTGTCAAGACAACCAGAAAGCTGATGAGCCCCTGCAGCAAACTGCTAGAGGAAAATGGCATCGTATATCCTGAAAAGTGCCTCCCTGAAAGACTGATCAGTGCGAACATGGAAAGAAAGGAGCAATCATGTCCCCTGAATCAACGGCATTTCTCAAGGACCATTTGCAAGGTGTAAAGTTACTTCGCTACACGAATGAACAGCAGCATTGTTGCTCCCTAGGGTAGGATGGGGTTTGCCCTTACAACTGAAAAGAGACTGCTCTGCTGATCTGCAATGGCTATTTTTGGCTACAATGTGGTGCTCATTTAAGCCCCTTCAACCTGGTGATCCCCGCACAAAGAGGTGTTGCTGGTAGCCCTGAGCTTCATCATCCATAGGCTGAGGTTAACATTTGTTTTTGTTTAAAACCAAGCAAAAAAAGCCACTGACATGAGAAGCTGGAGCAATGAGGACATGAGGACTGTGGGGACCCACCTGCCAGATGGCAGCTCTGCATGGCAGCGAGGATGCTTGCTTGCTGGGTCCAGGGTCCAGGTTTTCACCAGGGTTTGTACTGCATGTGCTCTCTGCCAAGCTGTGCATTATCCTAGTCTAATGGCATGCTCCGGAATCACACAGCACTGGTAAGGCTCGAAGCCCTGGCATCTGGAGGAGCTTGGACGAAGATATCGCTGACTGGTCCAAGTCCTGCTTGCAGATGATGGAGTATCCTGGAGGAACCAGACAGGATTCACAGGGTCAGGCAATAGGTGATTAATAGCCCATTATCAAAAAGTTGCGATACCATGGACTGCAAGCTGGAAGGGAAGGAAGGAGCTTCCGTGGTGAGCATCAAATAGTCTGATTCTGGGAAATTAACATTCATGCATTGTTACTTTTGAATATCCCCTTCTGTGGTACTGGTAACACAGATGCACCACTGCATGGGGGCCAAGAGGAATAAAAAACACGGCCAAAAGGCTCCCCATCCATAGGGGAGAAAAGGCTGAGATAAAACTGGCTGCTCAGTTTTGCCTAAGCCAAAAGGCCTGTAAATCGCCAATTCATTCCTCCTCATAGAAGAACTGTCCCTTCAGCGAAAGCAAAGGCTAAATGTCTGTTTCTTTGTCCCTTACACCGATTTGTTTTGTTATGTCAGCTGGAAGCTTCTGTACCCACCTGCAGCTAGAGTGTATCAGTGTGAATAACCTAGTGAGCTTTTAGCTTAGATAATAGAAAGCTCTTTTTCATATTTCAGAATAAAATTCCCTTTCATTCCATCTATGAATGCATCGTGTTAAGTGTTCCTGGGAGCAATGTGAGGATTTTGTCTGGTGCATTACTGAAATGCTGTCATGTTTATTAATATTTCCAAACTGGCCTAAGCCTGGAGCACGTCATTACACAGGCAAACAATAAACAATCATTCATTTAGCAAATTCAACACCCACCACCAAGGTCTGGTTATTGTATTGCAGGATTAGCTACACATGCTGCCTCTCACTGCAGTCACAGCTCAGCAATATCAAATCCCTACAAAAGCCCCAGAGACTCCCCAGGCCCTGCTCTATTACCCTGCTTGGCAGATAAATGTGTGCAGGGGAAATCGGAGTAAAGCATTGTGTGAACATGAAAGGAGAAGGGGGAAACGAACTGCTTGTCATTCCCTGAAATAGGAAGGATCCAAGTAATCAGTGCATCCCACCTGCCCCTGATATCCCACGGTGCTCATTGGGATGCAGAGGGAAGCGCAGCACAGAGCTGCCAGCCAAGGACACCCCAGCTTGGGGACAGGCAGCTCTGCGCAAGCACCTGCTTCCTTCGGGATCAGATCCAGCCAGCGTCCGCTGCTGCCACCATGAAGACAGAAAAGCCCCTTCATGACACGAGATGATGTCATCTGCAGGAGAAGGGAATATTCAAGCGCAGGGCTCTGTATCAGCAACAAGCTTATTAAAAGACCTGCCCAGAGCAAATCCTGGGATTTCAGCACTCCACCCCCACTTTGTTATGACCCCTGAGATGCAGTCAGGGATGAAGAAAAGGGGAGGAATTGCTGCTCAGTTTCAAGGAAGAGGTTCTTAAGGCCATAGCAAGCAAAAGCCAAAAACAAATGTCCCCTTCAGCTAAGGGGGCCTTGTCTCTGCTTGAACATTGCAATTTAAAGGAGTACTTCTGGCCCACTAGTTAGCAGTTGAAACCCAGGACAAGCTGATTAATGCCACAGTCCTAAACCTGATCTTCAGGACAAAAGCCATCATGGCACCCCATAAATGACATCTTCATGCTGTGCCCACTTTGCCCAGTGAGCCCACAGTGCCATGACCATTTTGGGGAGCAGTTTGTTCTCTGCCACAATGCTGGCACAAGGCACAAAGGGGCTGTGAGATCCAGGACTGGCTGAAGCCGTCATCACTAGTGAGCCTGTTCTTGTGGCTATTAAATGACATCTCCATTATGCACGTGGTAAAAATTCCTCTACCTATGGGAAAATACGCTTTTGGGCAGCAAATTTTATTTGGAATCAAGCAGATGAACCAGATCCCTGGAAACACCTCTTTGGGGTGGTTTTCACTCCTCTCAATAAGAATTAAATATGGCGCTACTCTCACGTAGCATGTCTGGTAAAGAGCAGCAATTTCATTTAGCTCTTTCCTATGCGCACGCGCTCTTGCATTTCCCAGTGAGATTTGCAGAACCCGTTTTGAGTCTTGAAAAGCAACATATTCCTCAGGCAACTTAACCGGGAGTTTGTGACAGATTTTCACCGATCTAGCAAGTATCGCACCCTGACTTGGCTGCTTTTGGGAGGGCAGCAAATACTTTGCAGTCTGTGGGGGAGAGGGAGTTAAGGCATGGCAGGTGTCACACACTGGGGAGATGGGTGTACTTGGCACAACTCCAGTGCCAAAACTGGGCTTCAAACGCTGAAGCTCTGGAGCCGTGAAGCTGTACCATCCTGTTGTCTCAGAATAAGCAAATACTCCCAGTGAGCTCTTCAGGAGATGCCCTTAGACCAGGTTTGAGGGGCGCTGGACTCCAGTTACTATTTCAAACTTCTCTGTTGTTTCCCTGTTCAATCTCTAGCAAGTCATTGGCTACTTTCTGTGCTCCTATGGAGCGCTGTGCGGCACAGAGTATTTGGTGCTCCCCTCTGGAGGTTGTAACCTGCAGTTTCCCTTTCTGCAGGCAAATAACACCTAACTGTAGAGGAAAGGGTGGAAGGGCTAAGTCCTGCTGAGCAAAATGCTTTGCAATAGTGTTTCAAAAGAGCTTTGAGATAGCCTAGGATATGCAAATAAACATTAGCCAATTGTCTTTGTTTGTGCTCATGAAGTTATCTTGAAAGGAAAGAATTTGCATGAAAATCAGATTGTTGTTCTCATCTTGTTTGTTCATTTGGTGACTTGTTTTCAAGAGAAAAACATGTAGCTGGTCCAGCAAGGCTCTTTGTTAAACAGGATTTTTTACAGATTTTTCCTCCCCTGCCTTTGTCTAAACAAGGGTATTGATTATACACAGCTCAGCGCCAATTAAAACAAAAAGAAATTAGTTAGCTCGAGTAGCAAGGCTGGCAGAAGCTATAGCTGCTCTTTTCTGATCCCTTCCTATCCCTGGAGAGCAGGCAGTTGCTCAGGAAGCCAGTGGTCAGGGGTGACAAAATCAGTCCACCACGCTGTCCTTGGTGGCTGGTATTCAGGCTGAGGGTGCACTTATCACATCACTCTGGAGGGAGACAGCAAGCATCCAAAGATATTTCAAAGAACCTTCTTGACCAAGAGTCTTGAACAGCTCTGAATAAAGACCCAAGGTACTGTCTTAGCCCTACAGCCTCATCCTCAGTATACAGGGAGGTTTCACATCCAAGCCCTTTGCCCAGCCTCCTGGAAGCCACCCATCCCTGATGTGAACTCTTGAACCCTTTGCTGAATGTATGCTTTGGTGAATCCACTGGCACAGCTGAGGATGTGGTAGCAGCTGCTGCATTGTCCAGGAGCTCAGCTTTTAGCTAACTGGAAGCCCAGGGACTTCCTCAGTCTCTCTAGTTTTAAAGCAGAGAAGGAGTGGTGTAATCCCTGAGCATAAACAGGATGAGGTTTGTTCAAGATCACCATTGTGTGTATGAAAATAAATGAGCAACATGACAACCCACTCACGATATTCTGTCTTGCCATTTGCTGCAGTAAACACACGTTCTGGGTTGTGGCTATTAAAACCCTTTCCCATGCATGAATGACCATTGCAGTTCATTTTTGGAGGACAAAAGCTGAAAAGGCATCTCTATTTTCAGACATGTCCCATGCAAAGCCTTTGTAAATGCATTTTGGAGCACATGAAAAGCTTCCAACTGCTGTCAGTGTCATCATATAAACCCTGTGCACCCATCCTAAGCTGCAGTTACTGGTTATATTACAGTCGCTTCCTCCATGATCAGGTTTTCTTTATGCAAATACACCCAGATCTGTCTCTGACTTCAAGTCAGCCACCCTAAAGAACTTAAAAACTTGTTTCCCCTTTACTGATGGGGACCACAGTCACACACAACATTGGCAGCTGTGCCAAGAACAGACCTTACATCCTCAAAGCTTTAGTCTGGTCATGCTTTTCCTCTGCAGCTGCCTTCTTCAGTTGCTTTCCTCCCACTCTAGCACTGCCTTCTAACTCTGAAGGCAACAGTCTCACCCAGAGTTTGTAGAGGAGCTGTTTTCACTAACTAGGCAGCAGAGGACTTTGTTTCCTTTGCTTTACTAGTTCTGTTGCTGTTACATCAACAACAAACAAGAACAGTTTCTTCTTTTAAAATTTTTGTTTGTTTTCAAAAAACCACTCCAGATTTTGTATACCACGTTCCAGTGAAGAGCAAATGCTTACAGCAGTTGTAAAGCCAGCTGGTTTTCAAAACAGCCTTTGCCATGGAAGCAGCCCTATGGCTGTACATAAAGCAGTCTGAAGGTCAATGCTGCCAGAAGCACAGGAATGCCATTGCCTTCCCTGCTTGTCCAATGATGCTCTGACACTCTGCCTGGCTGTACCCTACTGCTGGGTTTCACACCAACTTCAAATCAGAATCACGCTTGATTTGCCACCTTTTTTCTCTCCTTAAGAAAGTAAATTAAATTGAAAACTCCTTGTGAGAGGTTCAGTTCCAAGGGTGAGGAAGGCGAGCTAATAAAGATTTCTGTAAAAGCTCATATCCATCATACTCTGGAAGTTGTGGTGTGTATGGTAGCCATGCCCTTTGCTCTGGCAGAGCTAAGGCAGAGCACTCATTCATCACTCACTGACAGCAATTTTGTGCTGGGAAGTAACCAGGGGAGTGGTGAATCAGTCAGAACACAGGAGTGTCACACAGCCAGCAAAGGAAAAAAAGGTAGATTTGAAAAACGAGGGAGGTTTGAATGTCACAGGTTTGTGGTCATCAAAGTCCTACAGGAATGAAGGAATAAAATCACTTCATTCATATTTTCAGATTGGAAATGTTATGTCTGAGCTTGACCTCAGGGTCCCTTCAGAGTCAAGAGAGAGTGGATACCAGTAAAGCATGATTCACTTACTTAATGTTAGAGGTGTGTTCTGGCTTAAGGTGACCTGTGCACAGAGATGCCTGTTTCCCTCCACTGACTGTAGTTCATCTTTTAGATACTTACAGTTGTGTGTATGAATAAACTGCAGCAGAGATGGATTTCTAAAGGAGGACACCAGCTACCAAGTCACGTCAGCTCTCTAGGTGTTGCTTGGTAGCATCTTGTGGCTTGTGTTAAAAGTGGTGGTGGCATACCCTTCCTTAAAATATGGGAAAACAGTGTATATTTCTTAACATGTGCTGTAACTATATTTTTTACAAATCCATTTTGGTAGTGATGATAATTGCTCTGCATGCCTCCCATGAACCTATATGCCACTGCCTTCTACTGAGTCAAGCTCGCACACAAGAAGAGGTGCCAGTGTGTTTGTCTCAGTTGGGTACAAACATGCACTGGGTCAAGCAGCAGAGGGAACAGATAGAAACAGCGTCCAGTGCTACATAATAAGAAAAATATGTATTAAAAGTAATCTGCAAGAGGAAAAGGGACAGTGTTCAGTGAATAAAGTGTTCCTTCCAAGCTATATTAGCCAGATCTGTATTTAAAATTGGAAAGTGAATCATAGAAACAAATGAGCTTGTGTTATTGAGAGTTGCATCCACAGGACAGAAAACTACAGCTCAGTTGAAACTGCCTTTAAACCTCGATGTCTGCAGCACCGTTGTGTTATGATGAATGGCAGCACACTGAATGAAGTAAAGCTGAGGCAGATGTCAGAACAAGCTCCTGCTGGGGGGAGGCAGCTGGGGCTGCAGGCTGATCAGCACATCCATGCTGAAGGCAAGCCATGGTGCTGCTGTCATATAGGCAAAGCTGCTTGTCCTTGAGGAGCTAATGGCTGACCAAAGATAGTCCAGGTAGCACCCATCAAAGCAAGGCAGCCTGATTGCTGTCTTCTGCGCCATGAGCAAGGCCAAGGTGCAGGGTCTCTCAGGAAGTGGGACAGTACCCCATGAGACATGGGGGTCTTCCCCCCAGACAGCACCTCTGGAGGGCAGGGTGCCCTTCTGGGCTCTGAGCTATGAGCAAGATGCAAGGCAAGAATGGCTAGAAAGCAAGCACCATCAGGCTTGTGTCAAGACACTGATTTCTATCCCTCTGTCCTCAATCAGAGGGTAGGGTACCTTTGCTGCTGCCAGGGAGGGTAACTTCTCCCTCCTGGGTGAATTAGCCCTGCAAGAGGATGCCATGAGCAGGAGGACATTTGCTGCTGACCATAAGGGGTTGCAGTCTGTGCTGCCATTTTCATCACATGGCTCCCCCAGCACCCAGCATGGCTGTCCCCAGTGCTGCTGAGAGCCCATCCTGACCCAGGCTGCTGAGGGTCTGCAAGGCACAGAAGGAGCAGCTCCATGGCACCTCACCACCTCAGCTCACCCTTGTGTCCCTCCCTGTGGCATCACTGCAGAAAGGCCACACTCAGCTTCCACCAAAGGCAAAGGGACATTCTGTCCCTGTTCAGAGCAGGATTAAGCTGAGGCCCTGAGCAACCTGTGTTATTGCAAATGCTTGGTGGATTTATTTATGCCTGTGGCATAAATAGTTCCTCCTCTCCGCGGGATACGTAACACCTCTGGAATTCAACAACAGGAGATGCAGGCACAGGCGCAGGCGGTCTCCAGCATAGCTGGGCGCTCGTGTGCAGGTACACGCGTGCATGGACACCCCTACACCGCAACACTGAGGGCGGCATCCCTCCATCTCCGGGATCTGCCATTGCCCACACCTTCCAGCTGCCAGCCCTGGCTTCTGCAAACTGCCCGAGGCACGCTGTCCCTATAGCATCACTTTGGGGGAAAAAAAGGGGATCTGGTTAGAAAGAAAAAAGAATGGTATGGAGACAGTTTGCAAATCCTGCATGTTATCAGCATATTAGGAAGCAAGTTTTTCATTCCACCTGGGGAAAAGAGACTTCTGCAAGAGGGCTGTCATGGGAGAAGCAGGAAGCCACTTTGCCCAAATTGCAGACAATTGGTGTGTCTGTGCCTTCACTGTTGTGTTTCACACACCTGGTCCCCATGCCCACTGAATCCATGGGAAGTCAAAGATAAAGCTGCAAGAGATAAAATAGACACCCAAAGCATAAGTGACCCAACAGGAGAATGGGGAATAGGAATACACCATTGCTCTGGGAAGAAATAAATACCCTTTAAAAAGGGGGATGACATGGAACTGATAGAGGAGAGATTTAGATGAGATATTACGAAGAAGTTCTTTGCTGTGAGGGTGGTGAGGCGCTGGAGCAGGTTGCCCAGAGAAGCTGTGGCTGTGCCATCCCTGGCAGTGTTCAAGGCCAGGCTGGATGGGGCTTGGAGCAACCTGGTCTAGTGGAAGGTGTCACTGCTCATAGCAGGGGGGTTGGAACTGGATGGTCTTCAAGGTCCCTTCCAACCCAAACCATCCTGTGATTCTGTGTTTCTATGAAGGCTGTGTTGTCTGAGTGCAAAAAAGCTGACTTGGAAGGCACTTGCCCTGGCGCAGAGCTAGTGCAAAGCCCTGTCTTACCTCAGCTTCGGGCTTGCAGGGCTCCTGCACTGGGATCATACACTGACCACAGGGGTGAAAGGGCTCTACACGTTGCAGGGAGGCACCTTAGGAGCAATGTGCTGAGCAGTTGCCCTCAGAGTCGCCAGAACCAGCACATTGTTTCTTTGTACCCACCCCGTTTGGTGTATCTGATCTTGCTGAGACTGGGCTCTGGGTCAGTTCACAGCCTAACGTGGAAGGACCACAGCCATTGCTTGAGGGAGACATTTGAACACAGATGAGCATTCATAACGTGGTCTGTTAGTACCTATAGGCTGCAAAACCACAGGCGTATTCTTTTAAAACAAGCACTTCTAACTATGAAGTCCAAGCAGCTTCAGCAGAGTCTCAGCGTAGTCCTGCTCAAGGGAAGGAAGCATTCTGTAGGCACCTCTCCACCCAGGTCAGTCCATTCCCTGGGGAGAGAAAAGCAAAGCAAAGGCACAGGCAGCAGGAAGAGCAGCAAGGTGCTGTGTGCCCAGACAGGAGTGCTGGTGCTGAGCTTTGGGACTTGGGACCTGGTCCTGCTGCCCAGGCAGCCAGCAGGAGCTCTGCCTCCAGCCCACCTTGGGTCTGCTGAGAAAGCTGAGCCTCTTGGCAAGCCTTGTAGGCCTAGCTGAAAATAGCACTGTTTTTGCCAAAACATACACTCAGGGCTTGGATTCAACAATGCTGCATCAGCAGCTCGTAATCAAGTTGACACGGGGCTGATTGTTTATTGAGAAGAAAGAGAAGGGGGAAATCGAGATTTGACCGGATTCAATAAAAAGCAAATAAACCAGAGGAGAGGAGCTGGGGTTTGGGGTTAGGGGTTTTTTTTCTCTCGTGACAGGAAATCTTTTTGGTGGACTTGTGACAACCCAGACCTTGACCTGCCATCTCCTCTGCACGCAGCCAGGGTGGTGGGGTGGGCTATGAACCCAGGGAAGTCTGAGCAGGATGCGAGGGAGGAGCAGAGCACTTATTTGTGCAGTGCAGGGCGAGTATATGAGCTGTCAGCAGAGAAATGGGGAGAAAGGAAATATGGAGGGAGGGGAAAAGAAATGCTATAAAATGTAATATGTAAACTGTCAGTCATGTCCGTGATGGTTCGTGCTTGGGCTGTATGGCTTTCATCTTTGCTCTTTATTTTACATGCATTTCTTCCCTCATTGGCTCAAGTAAAGCCATTCCCCCAGGGTAGAATATATTGGCTTTCCAGCCTCCTCTGTTTACTGTCCTGGGTTCCTGGCTGAAGTCAAAGTAATGTTTTTCTATTTGCTTGTTTTCTTTTGGTTTGATTCTTGGGATTTTGGACTGCTGCCTCCTGTACTGCCTGAGATGTTGCTGCGCTTTCATTCCTGTGCCCACGCCAGCTCTCCCCTGCAGCACAGCATGGGCTCCTCCTCGGTCAAAGGACAGCCATCAGCATGGACAGTGTGGGGACTTGTTTTCCAGAGCAGCTGAGCTCTCAGCCCTCCTTGGTTCTCAGTAGGGTCCTGAGGACCTTGACTCTGGAAATGCATGGCCTCGGGCATCTGAAGGTGACACAGGGAAGGGCTGCAGGGGGACACTGTCCTCAAGCTTTCTGGCCATAGGAATGCCCTGAAGTAGGTGGGATCTCCCACCCAAGAGTGGCACCTACTCTGTTAAGCAGTAGAAAAAGGGATCTAGAAATCATCGCGGGAGAAGAGGGAGTTGTATGCAGAATATGGTGCAATCCAGGAACTATGATAGGAAAGCAGGGCTTCAGGGCAGGACCGGGGGCAGTCGAACCCTTCCCCACAGCAGGGGCGGCTCAGCCTGGGGCAGCTTCTTTCTCCACAGTCCCCAGCATCATCCTGGGTTTTCACGTGCTTTCTATGGCTGTCTGATCCTAAGATAAAATACCAGCTTCCTCCAGGGCAGGGAGACAGCAGTCTCCAGACTGGGCTCTGCAGGCTTTGACAGAGCTATTGGGGTGGCGTTAGTTTATCTCACTTTTGTGCCACTTCTAGCACGGAACTCTGAGACATCAAACAAAAGGTGGCTAGGGGCTTTCCATTTATCACAGGGGAATGTATTCTTCACCTTATTGCCTCAGCCCCAGTGGCTCCTCCACTGCTCCCGCTACTCCTCTACAGCAATCAGCTTAATCCCACTCTCTACCAGCAGGCTGCGCTTCCGAGTTCCTCCTGCATGATGTCAGGTTTAGCTGCAAGCCAGGATGGACACTGTCTGCTGCGAGCTCAATAGAGGCTGGCCCTCCCAAAATGACAGCTATGTGTGATCAGTCTTCCAGCCCCACTGAAGAATGGTGCTGAATAGGAGCTGTCATTATTTCTCACTCAACAAAAGCTTTGAGAGGTTCACCACTGACTGATGCATTTCTGTGCTCCTCTTGTTCCAGAGCAAAGGGGATTTCTTGCTCCTAGATCTGGCCCAGAAGGCTATCTCAGATCCCAAGGAAGAAGCATCTTGCATGGGGAGATTCTAAGTCACGTTTCAGCCTGCAGTTGTCCCCATGAAGGCAGAGGAAGGAGCAGGAGCCTGCACAGGACTTGTGTTCAGTAAGCAGAGCTGCCTTGGAGGTCACTCCAAGCACCCCTGGGCCCCACAACCATGGTGATATAAATCAAGCCAGTAGGTGTATCTAGACCCAGGATCCAGGTGGATCAAAGATTATTCCTCTCACTGCCATGGCAATTTAAATTAAGTCATGTAGCAGAGGGCTAAGACAACTTACATGCAAAGTTAGTACCTTCCTGACAGATACCAGCGAGCTGTGGCAACCGGGTCACAACCAACTGTGACACAAGCAGTCAGTGGCAGCAGAGATTTTCCTCATGTATGGATGTCCAGGAACCTGAGCAGCCGCCCCTGGGAGGTAACAAGCTGCTCCCAAAACTGCAACATCTGATGTAGGTTTCAGACTTGCTACTCGGAAGCTCATCCTTGTTTTTCCGGTCTTGCTTTAAACATTAGGAAAGCTGAATACAGAATTCCTTGCAAGCTCTGGGAGTAGCAAAGTACTGGCGCTGAGCTTCTGAAAGTGCTCTTGGTTTGGTTTTAATTTTAATCTCTCCCCATAAAACTGATGAAAAATCTCATTGAAAATTAAATCTCTTCATTTTCATCATTTAATCTTGTAGGAGAAAACAACTTCTTAGATGTTGATGGCATTCAACATTACTTAATATATACAGCCGCCAAAACACTGCAAAAAAACCTTCCCCAAGGATGTAAACCTGACAGTTGAGTTTTCAAGAGCCTAGTGTCTGGATGTCAGTTCTGAAATTGGACTTCCCTGTGTGGTTTTTTGGTAATCTGCTGCTGCTCCCTTTCAAATTCCAGCTAAATCTGCAACCTACAAAGGAGGAGAAGAACCCTTTGGGGCTTATCTCTAAGTCTGTCCAGCAGTTTAATCACTACTGGATCTACTGTTTTGCAGTGAGAAACATGCTTGCCTCTGGTAAGATCAACCCAAACCCAATTGTGCAGGCTGGCAGCACAAAGAAACCAAATGAAAGAGTACTTTGCATCTATAAAAGAGGGTCAGATGCCTTCTGAAAGAGGCAACTTTCAGAAAAGTTAGTCATGCAAAGGCCAAGTTAAACGGGACACAATTGGAGCTGCATAGCTGTCCATGGACTGGCTGGGTTTGTGAATGACACTGGAGGTAGGACCTCTCTGCATCACCAGCTTGTCTTGTTTAACTTGGCCACATCTGCAAATAACTCCTTGTAACTTGGCTCTCTTCAGCAATTTCACACATTTGAACAACTGCCTTTCTTTCACTGGTTTTCCTTGGTTTTGGTCTGCTATATTTTCTCTTCTTCCAATTTCAGGCAAACCAATAAAATGACAAGGCTTTAATCACCCGATTTCTACCTAGTGATGATTAAAGCTAATAAAGCATCCTGGCACAATACAAGTAGGAAAAATATTTGTACTAAGAGCAGACACCTCAACCACTATTGTACCTTTGATTTACAGCACACATTCCAGATGCAGACATCTGGAAACATGCATTTTCCCAAATCAATCTCCAATAGGCGTGAACACACCACAGGCATGCCTATACCCTCCATTTTCATCTGCATGGCTTGTGAGTAAGCAAAATTTCACACATGCCTTGGAATGACAAAGCACACCACTCGCCTTCCATTCACATCTCCCTTTTAACGCAGAGACAGCATGTCCAATAGGGCATCACCACAGCCCTGAATATGAACCAAAAAAGTTCCTCAGAAGTGAAGCCCAGGCTTTTAGACAAGGCTAAAGGGCTCTCATATGATCTCAGGGCATATTTTTAAGCCATTTTTCAAGGGTGGCTTTTTCCTGACCTTCCCATTACCTCACCACGCTATGTGCCCATAGGCTGCGACAACAGCCTGAGCACAAACTCTGGTTTCCCAGCTCCAGGACCAAGCATACCAGGACCATGATCAGTCTTTAAGACACTGTCAGCTCCCAGCTCCACTCCCCAGCCACATCATTAAGGTCCTGAATGTCTTCAGCGTGCCTCTCAGCTCCTGCTCGCCCATGGCCCTCCTCTGGCATAAGACAGTGAGACACAGCTGCTGGAATTGTAAGAGCATCAGGTGCCCACATCCACATCCCACTTCACCATCTCAAACCCAGGGAAGAGGAGAAACAGGGATGCTCTCCCTTGCTGCTCAGTGTTGTTGTGGTTATACAGCTGTGCCATCATGGCTACATTGTCCTGGCTGGATAATGGGTATAACTTGATTTCTGTTGGGAAGTTTGCAGTGCTGGCTTCTAAGGCAGAATGGTTAGCTAGCTGCCATGCAGGGTAGGGCACAAAAAGCATTGGTATTTCAAACAGGCAGCCTCCAGATTTCATTATGAAATTGGTTACTGAGCTTTGCAATGTTTAGACAAAAAATGGCTTTTTATTAGCAAGGCTATTCCAACCTTTTGTTAGAAAGTTGCTACTTTAATCTCACAGCATGCACTATGTTACATTTGGAGGTGTTTGGGGGTATCTATATATACTTATGCCATACTGAACACCAAAGATATTGTCAAACCTAAGGAATTTTATCCCTAGAAATTCTGTTCACCAGTGGTGCTGTTCTGGATTTGAAAACTGGACTAATCAAGACCAAATTTAAGTCAGAAGTATAAGGAGGAGAGTCATGACCTCAGGTTATTTCTGGGAGACCAGATCTGCAGCAGCACACAGAAAGCACACTCCTTAAATCTGCTGTTCCCACCTAGACAGCCACCACAGGAGCGTACAGGTCAACCAGAACACCTCTGACTGTAGGCACCTAACTGAAACGAGTCAGTTAAATAGTCCCCATCCCAGCCCAGCTGTTCGAGGCGCTGAACACCTGGTAGGATGCTTCTGCTACACGGTTTGGATGTAACCCTCAAAAGCCTTTTTAAGCAAATGAATAGAAGTGGCAAAGACTATTTATTTGCTTGGTAGCCTTTGAGAATCTCTAAGCAAGGACCAAGATCCTGCTGATGCATGTGATAGCAAACCAGCAATTTCCATTTTGCTTTTTCACAGGAATGAGAATTACAGCAGTCCTTTCACAGTAATTTCCCTGACACGCTTGAAGTGCAGATGTGTCACCTCTCTTTGCGCTTAGCTTGGGAAATGCTGCTTGTGTCTCTATTTCAATTACGATTTTGCCCATTTATACTTTATGTACTAGTCAAAATAGACAGAAAAAAGAAAGCAATTTTTCTTGCTACCTGTCTGACTGGCTGCATGAAGATAAAATGTTGCACAAGTGAAGATATTAAAAAAAGACTGAACTCCCTATGGGAAAAGTTTCATTACAAAATTCAACTGAGATTAATTAAAAAAAAAAAAAAGTGTATGTGGCATTTCTTTTGCATTTTGTAGGAAAGGCAACTTGTTATTTATACATGCTGTGATCTCAATGATCCTCTTTTTCATGTATGGACTCCCTGGTTTTTTAGATAAGCCATGTGTTGGTCGATACACTAAGCAGCCAAAAATGCCTGTTTTGGAGAGAGAAAAGGACGGAATAGCCTTTTTGTACAGCTTGATGGATGTCTTTGGCTTTTGCTTCAAACTGAACAACAAATACCATAAATCATGTCAACAACACAGTCAGGATCCACACCTTGAATTCACTGGACCCCTAGGCCTAAATATTAGCCTCTCATTGAGAGTATTCTCAGAACTTATTTTTGCTGTAAAGGACAGTGGGTGTGAAGTAATGGATGGTGGGCCTGGCCTAAGCATCACAAGGAGAATGCCCTAATACTTACAGGCAAAGGCTGAAAAATAAGGCTGTTGTATGCCAGTGGTGCTTGCAATAGATGGTAAAGCTCACCATTTGCTGTCCATCTGTCTTTCTGCCTGTAAGCATCAAACCCATAGGCTCACTTGAGCCCAGTTTGACCTAGGTCATAAAGAGCTCCTATGGGTTTTGCAGAAACCAGTGGCTGGATGGAAAGGACTCAAAATGCTTCCTGGCTACCCAGTAAGGCTGCAGCCTGAGGTGGGCACCAATTTGCTCTGTGCTGTTTGCAGCTGAAAGATTTAAAGGGTCACCTCTTACCTTTGAGAAGGGAAATTTAGATGGAAATCTGTTAAATCCCTGTATTTTTAAAGTGTCTGCCATATGGAAGATGCAGAGGGACAATGTGCATTCTTGCAGCACAAGAAGCTGAGGCACTGGTATTAAGGTAGGCTCATATTCTTATTATATGTTACTCCTATCACGTGCAACAATCCAGCATCTATTTATAGGCACTAATTTGCTGAAGCTGCTGCTCTGTTGTACCAAGATATGCACTTTCCAGGACATACCAACAGGTTCCTCAAAACACCTAGCCCCATCCCAGACACATGCACACTCACTTCAGGGCATATGGGCCACTCCTGCAGAATTTTTGATCCACAATTTACATTTCCTCTTGCTAAATACTAGAAGCAGTATTAAAAAAGCACTGAACAGCTCAATGAAAGGGAGGCCTGTGTTTTCAAGAAGACACTAGAGCTATCACAAACTTGACTATAATTGCATTAATAGCAATTGGACCGTTTAACTTGCTGCAGCACACTAATTGCAGACCTTGTTTCCTCTTTAAAAAATTTTGGGGGATTTTAAGACTTCCTGAAGGGCTGTCAGTTCAGCTCAACATCTACATTTCTTCCCTTAATTCCCAAAAAGCAAATTGGCTTTATTAATACCTCAGCTGAGGGAACAGGGCATTCACTCAGTGAGTGGGGAACGTGGGCTGCCTTGAGTCTGTCTGAAGGGGCGAAGGGGAAGCACAAGCTGTAATGTTGTCTCCTTCTCGTCTTCCTTCTTTTTTCTCACTTGCTTGGTCTCTTGTGAAGCTGTCTAGCTCTTACAGCCTCTCTGTTAATATAGAGATATAAATATATGGACTTGTATATACGTATGAGTGTGTGTGCATGCGCACATACCTCTTTTTGCTATGGCCTCACTGCTGCAGTAGAGCCAGAGGGTCAGATTCCCCTTTATTTTGAGGTGACAGAAGTTCACTGAATGCAATGGAAATTGTACCAGAAACCTTTGCCTGCATGTTAAAGAACACTTTAATGCCAACAGAGTGGTACCCTTCTATCACAGTCACCCTGACATGTTAACACCTCTCCCTTCCTTATCCCCCTACCCATACCCAAACCTCCTGGAATGGCACTTCAGACAGTGGAGGTGAGCACCCTCTCAACCTAGGCTATATCAACCATCTCCCCTCAAGACCCTATCTCCAAAACTGCCTCCTTTAGGGTCCCCAGACATGCATTTCTGAGGCTTTTGGAAGAACTATCCTCTAATGCAGTGATGCAGATAAGTGGGAATAGTGGTGTGATACAGATCTTCCATACTGAAGACAGATCCACTCTCCAGATTCTTTAATGCATTTCAGCGTTATTTACCCTGACATGACACAACCTGCCAAGATAAGATGTTTTCAATGAGGTGAGATATGCATTACCTCCAGAGGACTTTGCATGTCCCTGGAATTTTATGCTCCAAAAGCCACTACGATCAATCCATTTCTGAGATTTTAAGGAATACAGGTAACATTATTTCTCATGTATCTTGTCTTTTTGAGCTCTGGCTGGGGCTACAAATGCAAGTGCTGAAATACATCAGGAAAAGGCAGTTTCTTTGTTTATATGAGATTCACAGTCCAAATTTTCAGACCAAAGGGGGACAGGTATTTCTGCTACATTCTTTTCATAAAGAAAATTAAATATCCACAGGGAGTCAGAATCACCTTTGAGGGAAACCAAAAAAGAACAATAAAATATTAAGAAGTAGACAATAAATCTCAGTAGGCGCTCAGGATCCGCTTCTTTTCTAAAGCCTTCTCCACCACCTTCACACACAGCAGCTATCCTGCAGCCAAGCCAGTCACCTTGAAAATTTCTAGGTTCAGTGCATAAAGGTTGAACACTTACATTTGCTGTCAGCTCTCACAACCAACAGCTTTCAGAAGGTGCCCTAAAAGCAGACCTGATCCTTCTCTGATTAAAATTTGATTCTGGACAATGAAACCTAACCGGTTTATAACTTCTGAGGGTCCTGCCCACTGCACTCATGCCAGTTATTACCTTAGTGTGCCTTCGGTTAAGTAGAAAGGTTTGTTTAAAGTATATGCAGAGGTAGAAATAAATGGACAATATGTTTAAACTCATTTAATATTTTCTTTAAGCAAATACTTTTAGATGAAGTAAGGCTGGGTTTGATGAGGTTGTTGTTTTTGTACAAGACCTTGCTATACTGCATCCCTAAACATTTCTTTGTAATAATGGAATCAAACATTTTGATTAATAGTGAACTAATTGCTTCACTCAAAACATACGAGGTCTTAGCAGCTCTTACAAGAGTACTACTGCTCAGCAGCCTCTGCTGAGCCTGTACTGGAAAACCAATCAAACCGGCTGTATTATCTCCTCCTTTTTGTCCAGAGAATAAAAGTTATCCCTTTGACTTTGCAAAACGTCTGATTTTTTTTCTTGAAGGCCTTAGGAAAAAAAAAAGGTGGGTAGGGAATGAAAAGCTGGAGGAATGCAGACATCTATTAATGCAACCATTTCCTTGCTAGGAGAGGTTTTTAAATCTCCTTGGCTCCTCCAAATGAGCAATCCATCTCCACTCCGGTCTGGAAGAGAGGCCGAATTTCACTCAGCCAAGGCTTTAGAAAAGCACAGCATCGTTTGCATCACGCTGTCTCTTTTGCGGCTCAGCATAAGAGGCACCAGCAGTCAGTAACAGGAGGCAGCCTGGCTGTCCCTCACCACCAGTGCCACCTGCCAGGGAGCAGTTATCCATCCCCCTGCAGCCATCCCATTGAGGACACACGTGCAAGGTTTCAGTTTATGGATGCCTGGCCTAGAGGCAGAATGCTGCCTAGTGAGACACTCCAACCACCAGGAAGAGATTGAATTAAAAAAAGGAGAAAGAAGCAGACATTACATTCCTGCTTATGCACAATCCAATCACACACTGTGCAGCCTTTGAATTAAAGCACCTCACTGAGAGGCAACTGTCCTATTAGCATAACGTATAGCATTAAAACATGGGGCTCTTCCCAGGGAATGCTTTATTGTGTGCGTACTTCATTTTTAATATTCATGGCCGGCTCTGTTTAGAACATCCTTTCAACAGAGGAGAGGCGCCGAGATAAGCCGCTGGGATAGTGGTTGTCCTGGAAACAGCAAGATCCACTTATTTTTAGCACCGAAGTCATCCAGTTAAACAAACTGCATTAAAGGAACATTGTGATTATGACACAACAATAAAAAGATGTGTGGTGTATTTACAGTCAGTGGGACAGTGTGACGCCTCGCCTGCAGCTGACAGTTCTGGCTGCCTGGCCCCTGTGCTGGCAAAGCAAAGCAAAGCAAAGCAAATCAAAGTGAGCCCTTTCCTTCTGGTTGGTGGCAGAAACCCACAAATGGCTCAAGCAGGGTGGCAGGGAAAGTGTGTGTGCCTCCCCTCAGTGTGTGTGCCTCCCCTCTGCTCAGCTGCAGGCACTGCTCGCTGTAAGGAGGGTCCTCCTGAAAAGTGCACACAAAGGTGTGCTTTTTCAGCAAGGAATGTGTAGATCAGAAGAAGATAGGCCATGAAATATAGGCAAACAGGGCAGAAACAGGGGTGAGATTTATCTCTTCATCCTTGCTTCCTAGTGCTGATGGTCTCCAGTCCCTGGAGTGCATCACCCTAAAGACCCCACGAAGTCTGGGAGCTCCACATAGGAGGTCACTGCCGAGCCCAAAAGCTAAATAACAAGACCAAGAGCTACACCAAAAAAGCATCTGTATCAAAAGGTTTCTTCCCCACCTATGTTGCTGAGTTTGATCCTTATCCTTCCGGATGAACAGCAAAGCCGTAGGTGTGTGAAACCAGATAAAGCAATGAAAATCAACAGCAGCTTTTCTAAAGCTAATTGGAAAAAATGTTCAGGCCACAATAAAGCTTCAGTGACAGCTTAAAGGTGATTCTTGCTTTATCTAAGCCAGTTTGCCTGTTCTTATTTCTTCAAGTGCACAGCACGAAGGCCTGACATGAAAAAAGACCTCATAGCTTCAATAAAAGCTGTATGATTTTTACTGCCATAAAGATTTACTTGTCAAAGGTTTGCAAAGCATTGTGCTCAGTTAGGCAGTGCTCTTTGGATATTAAAGCACAACTTCAACACACTTCGACGTATACTCCACCATTGGTTTTGGTGAGAATTAACAAAGCCCAGTGCGTATAACAGAGACAATAAGAGCAAACAGACACAGCCACCTCCATAGTCGTCGTGTGATGGTGGCCCACACATCCCAGACAATGCCCATCAAATCAAGTGTTGCCTGAAACTTTGTCTCCCTGAAGGAGAAAGAAAAGAAGAATGAGGAAAGAGAAATAAAAATTAGAAAGGCTTTAAAGAGGGAAGGGAAGAGGTAGAGGAAATTGAGGTGCACCTTGGGAAAAATTTCTCCTTGACATGGAGAAAAGGGTAACTTTTAGCTAAAGGAAGCATGTAAAGAGCATAGAGAGAGTGGAAGAACAGGGGCCACAGAGTACATGTACATGTATATGCATGTGCATATGTATATGTATATGTGAGAAATTCTAGGTAGGAAAAAGTATCATAAGAAGGCTTTGGTATATGCAGCAAGCTTGGCCATTAGTCTCAGGAGCACTTGCAGTCCAGCATGTTACATCTGCTTGAAGCTGTCCAGTGCCACTATCCCTTGTCAATGGGAAGACTTTTCCTTATACCAGAGTTGAATTTGGGTGAGAAGGTGTGCAGAGACAGAAAATCAAACCCAGCGCTCTTCCAGATTACACCTTTTACCTTTCCTATGCAGAATACAGAAAGTTGCAAGTAAATCCACCAAGAAAGTTGGGCATATCTACCCCCTGTGGCTAAAACTGGAGGAGTTCCAGGCTTTGCTGTAGCTGTTCTGTCTCAAAAAAGAGGCATATCTGAAGTTCATTCTAACCTATTTACAGATGTGGAAAAATGGCTCATTGGAAGTTCACTGTCTTCCTGGCACCAGTTAAAGTGGCTATTGTAAATTTATCCAAGCAGAGTGCCTGTTCTTAGAACGACTATTTTTAACACGAGCTTTTCTCTCTGCTTTCAAGTAGCTACTTGCTTCCAAAAGAAATCTGAAGCAAAATCTTTGCCTGCTTCTTCAGTATATGCCCACCCCATCATACTTTTTGTCCATCACTACTGGAAAATGAGGTGATCTGCTGTAAGCAGAGACAGCTGGTGAGGAGGGTGAAAGAGACACAAGATTTTCTCATCACTGCATCCCAAGGGGTTCTGACAATACTCTCTTAACACATAGCACTGTCGTCTTTGGTCATAGTGATGCCAGAAGGGATTAGTTTCCACATTCATCAAAGTGCTAATGCTGTAGAAAATGAGACCCTAATGCTTTAATTTATTTTGCGCTAGCTTTTGTAGGATGCTTTTGCTACAGTAATGACCTGGCTATTGTGCAGCTCCACTATCAGCAGGAATGGGCTGCCATTGGCTCGGTGGCATGCTGTGACAGAGAGACTTAGCGGTGGCTCTCCCTGGGCTGAAGGACGTTATCTGTCATGCTGCCCGGAGGAGGTCACCAAATCCTCTCCATCCTTCAAGTGGATGCAAGCATATAGCACTACTTGCATTGCCTCCCAAGAGAGGGGTCACAGACCTACCCCATCACTCTCCTACAAATGCTGCCTGAAAATCAGTGCTTATCTTATGACGCTATAGTAAGATCAGCATGTAGCCTTGCCAAGCGCATGTCTGAAGCCTTTGGCATGAGTTATGAAAGATTAACTGTTCACAACTGCATGTTAATCCAGCAGCTATCACCCCATCAGCATTGACTTCCTTAGGTGGGTCTGAATATCACCTGGGCTAAGCATTCCTCCTTGTCACCCCCAAGAATGTGCTTCTGGGTGCAAAAGGCATTAAGCAAAGCCAAACCACAGCTCTGCTATCTCATTTTGTGGCTTCAAGTATTTGTTATGAGCATTTTTTCATTTTTTTCCCCTATAACAAATAGTGCTTTTTTAAAAACAAAAATTCCTGGGCCAGTCCCTTCTCCCCAGCTTTTAGGTACTTCCTCCCTGCAGAAAATATTCTGATTTTGCATTCCTTGTGCCTTCTTTTTCTCCTTGTGTCAGTCATCTATTTTTCCACTCTGCCAGATGGAGCTGAGGGAAGACAAAGAAGGGAAATAAACACAAAACTGAGGGGCAAAAGAAAGCATGGTACTGTCACATTGTGCTCTTTTTGATAACTGGAGGTGAGGTGAGAAAGGTAAAACAAACATGTGCATGGACCCTGTGATGTCTGGGATACTACCACACTACCCTGGGAGAGCAGCTTCCTTGATGATAAAAACCTGCATTGCTTCAAAGGACCTCTGCTGCTTTCCATTAGGAAAAAGCACTGGCTGGCCAGATAAGGGTGAGAAGAAAAACCCCACAACACAGACAGCATCCCACTCAGGCACACACGCTTGTTGCCAACCCAAGGCCACAGGAGCTCGGTGGGGGATGCCCACCTTGCCTCCTCCAAACAGTAACTTGGATGCTCTTTCAATTCACCATTTAGGCACAACAGGGTAGCTGCTGGTGACAGCCACACACTCTGGCCCCAAGGTGATGGTGCTGCAGCGATCTGCTTTCAGGTGCAGGGCAATTTGCCATCCCACAAGAAAATAAACACAAGAATTTGAGCCACCACTTCAGGAGCCCTAGCACAGTGGAGTTCCCCAGCCATATGGGAGAAATTACATTTTCATGCCAAAAAAAGCCCAAAAGACATGGATCTTTCACTGGATTGCAAAGCAAACTTTTGCCTGATTTTTGTTATATTTTAATAATAGACTTCAAAAAATGCAAGGCACTTCCCTCCTGGCTAACATATCTCCTTTACATTTAAGCACAACTAAAGACTGCTGACACTAAGTATATGTAGGAAGTAAAATACACCTCCCTTCCCCAAAAAATCCTTCTACTTATTTTGTGGCCCAAAAAATCTTCTCTGAAAAACTCAGGTTGACTTTCCTTAATCCTTACATTCTAGGGTACATTTACAGCTAGAGTACTATTGGAGTAGAATGACTGAAAACCAAGCAAAAGCGATTAGATGCATACATGTACGTATGTGAGAGTGTGCCTATAGCTATATAATTCTCTGAAAAAGATACCATTTTTCAGATTACCCAGAAACTGGTCAAATGCCTGGAAAATATTCTTTCCAAGTTTTCAGTTCGGCCTCTGAAACTGCACAAACAAATCTTGTCCCATTGGAGGTAGTGGAATAATTCGTGTTTGGCTTGGACTCAGTCTGCTGCATGCACATGAACTCGTACGTGCAGATACTTGTCTGAGTCTGCGAGCCAGGTAGATAACTGTGTAAATTTCTTATTAGCGTGCAATCTTATCCAGCTGGCCCATAGCATTTGCGTAGGCTGTATAGGCAGACATAATTGCTGTATATGCTCTTGCTTTTCCCTCCCTGTTTAGCCAAAAGTTCACTCTCAAAGGCTTGCTGGACTGTGCTGCTCTCTTGAAATTGAAGCATGCTGTCTCATCAGCTGAGTTCATCACAGGAGGCAGGTGGTAGCCAAGTATTTGCCTCTAAAAGCCCAGCTCTACTCCAAATTGTGCTTAAGGCTGGTTTCAAGGAGAAGCGCTCCTTGCAATTGCACAGGGCCTCAAGACTTGCAGGGTCTCATTCGAGTAAGGCAGGGAGCAGGCCAAACCAGCCAAATGAGGGCTAAGACAGGGCCTGCACATCGCTTGGACCTTGTCCAGCGTCACCCAAGGCACTGCTTGTTCCCATTAGTTACCCCGAGGCCTAACAGCTTGCAATATCAGGCAGTGATTTAGGGAAGAACTTGCTCCATAAATGGGTCTTGGGCTTTGTTAACCCGTTAGAGCTCAGCCATGCACTAATACATCTCAGGAGGTTTTCTGTATGACCCAGGGCATCTGACACCAACATGGCAGAGCTGCTTCAGGAGTGCTGCTGTCTTAACTGCGTGTAAAACAGCATCAGAATGGGAAGTTTTGGAGGGAAGCAAGAGAGAATAAAATCTATGTATGCAAGAAAAGACCTTTTGGGGAAAATTGCAAGGGCCAAGCTGCCGATATGGTGAAAGAGGAGGCAGAGATTATCACGTACTAAGCAGGGGAGAGTATAAAGGAAGGAGAACCTGTAAAACTATAACACTCAAAATAGACATTTGTTTGACTTCCATTTCAAGTAGCCAGATTTTACCCGCTGTCTCTTCCTGGCTTCTTGTAAACTCCCACGACACCGATTGATGGAGACACAGAGGATTAACTTGCAGACAATCCATTGCAAACTTCAGCCACTCCGTAACCATTTAAGCAGATAACTCTGTTTTTATGTAGGGCAACTGCTGGGGAAAATGTGTCACCATTTTCTTTCCTGCTTCCTCTGAGTGGTAAGATGAGAAGCAAGAACACTTCAGACCCTGAGAGCTCAGCTTCCCTTCCCCTGGCGCCCGGGGTGCCTGGTCACCCACACAAATGCCAAAAGCTCCTGTTAGGCAGCGGAAGGAAACAAGAGGCATCTCCCAGAGTCACAAAAGCCAGTCCTTACCTGCCTTAGGGCAAAGAGGGAAGAGAATTAAAGCAATTCAATTCCCTCTGCTGTCCGGGACAAGCAGCTGAGTCCTTTATGTGGCAGCCAGTTCCTGGATTTATATGGTACACATCGTGAGAGTACACATAGCTAGTCCTATTTGCTTTGCTGGGCTTTGCCACGCTGTGAGCGTCACTAGCTGGCAAGAGGTAAATCTCCCCAGATCCCATCTGCAATGAAATGTAAGTTCAGGGATACAGTCTGGAGCGTGTTTGGAGAGCAGGACAAAGAGAATTGTTCTTAAATGATTTAAAATGCCACTCAGCAACCTAGAAATCTTTTTTTTCCTGGGTCATCAGGAGCAAACTCACTTCTTCCCTTCAGACTCCTGGGGAAAGCTGCAGAGTGGCTTAACACAGGTTTTGGCGTCTCTCTGGCAGGAGCCCAGCTGTGCCACCAAGGCATAGTAGTTGGAAGAGGCCAGTGTTCTGCACATGCAGGAGGACAGATAGGTGGTGGGAAACCCACGCTGCTCAGATCAGAGCTCTGCAGCACTGAAAAGGGTGAGGTAGGGCACAGAGCTAGAGCTGCCCTCGGAGAGGACCAGGGGATGCAGGAGCTGCCAACAGCCCTTGGACTGCTCCAGCCTGGTAGTTCTCTGTTAAAGCAAGAAAAGCAATCAAAAGAGCCTCCTGGGACTCATTTTGTCAGGAAGAAGGAAGGGCTGGTGGCAGTCTCCCAGACCCGACCTTGTTACCAGTATCACTGCTGCTAGACCTGCTCATGTCCCCAGCACAAGGGAGTGGGGTGAGAAGGGATAAAGGTCCACTTGAACTTTCCTCTAGCTGACACGAGGGGCCAGACTGGACAGCCAGCAAGGACTGCAACAAAAGGGGGTCAAAAAACAACTTTGAATCATCTCCACAGGCCCTTTTGCATTTAAAGCAAGAGAATGGAGCAACTTCAGCTTCTATGTGTTCATCCTGATACCCTGTTGGTTCATGGTATGGCAAGTGTAGTGACTCAGTAATCTGTTTGCCATGTATGTTTTGAAGCAGAAACATAATTTAATTCCCTTTAAGGAGATCAAAACCAGGAAACATTTAAGTAGGACTTCCTGCCCAGTGTGAAATACTAATTCTTTTCATTATGGAAAGCTAACTGGGCTTAAACAATAGTAAATGAAACTGGTTATGCAACGAAGCTGTAGGAGATCAAAGCTGATTTTGGTTTTTAATTAAGATAACAAGGTACCTGGATTAAGGAAGCTAGTGGTAACCCACTGCCTAGCCTTTTAAAGAAACACAAACACTTCCCCATTAACTTGGTGCATGCACAGGAGAAAATGAGGCAGAATAAGAACTTGTCTCTGCTTCAAGTCAGGAATTGAAACTGGGAAACATCCTACTTGAATTTATCTACACCAGCCACCATTTCTTCAAGAAGGGAGAAGATCTCATTAATCCTACTGAATATTACCCCCTCTCCCATCCATCTCTTCTGCTCACTTCTGCTGCACATCCTTTTGGATATGTGGGTCTGTGTGTATTGCTAGAGTTGTTTGTCTGCACAAAACCCCTGTTGTTCCTCTCCTGCCCATGGGGCTATCCAAAATGCACAATCCTGTAGGTTGTTCCAGTCCAGAAGAAGAGTCAGTGCAGGGCTTAGGTGTTTTTTTGGAAGCAGCTTTGTTTACTTACAAAGGAGAAGCAAACTCCTGTGTGACACAGCAGGAGGCAAGCCACAGGAGAGGATTTCTCTGTTCCCAACTTCCCGCGCTGTTTTGGCCAAGCACCCCACCCAAAAGACCCCTCTCTTTGGGCTTTTCCCAGGGCCACACACTGTGCTTGCTCAGGCACCCGCCTTTGTCTCCTTCTGCACTCCTTCCATGCTTCTCCTGAGCCATCTAGATTCACACCCACACTCGCCTCTTCTCAAACCTTCCCTTCCCAGAGCCCGCACGCTCCCAAGGAAAACAGAGGAGCCTGTGGTTTGAGCAGAGACCTGTGTGCAGGGTGGAGATCTCAAACCAGTCATTTTGCTTTCCCAAGCAGATTGCAGGGGCTTTTGGAAGGAAAAACCTGAGAATGGGGGTTAATCTGGGGTCTGCCTTACTAGTAAAGCCATAAAGCTCTTCAGGAAAGCCCTACAAAGCAGACTGGGGCTGAAGCCAGTACGTTTCTGTAGATGCTCAGAATATTTATAGGACCATGTTTGGAGTGGATATTGGTGCATGGCTGTTGGGAGATGAAACGGAGTTTATCCTGACTAATGCCGCGGGACTGTTAGGGGCTTTTATCTCTTCTGCAAGGTTGCATGCACCATCCATATATTTCAGTACTGGGCTAACCACTCCAAAGAACCTTGAAACTACAGTTCATTAAGCTTGCAGGAATGTTATCATTTTCCATAAAATTTGATGGGATTTTCCAGGACCTGTGATGCCTCAGTGTCATGCATTCTTGGCTATCAAGAGCCATCTTAGGCCCTGGGAGAATGCTCTGAAGAAACTATAAAAAGGTTTTAAACTTGCATTTTGATTTACAGCAATGTCAAGTTCCTCCCACAGTGTGACTGGGGTGGGGATTCAGAACATATTTCTGGGCTTCACTCAGTTTCCACGCTCCTTTTCCTAATTACTTTTGAAATCATGTTGTTCACTCAGCCTTAACAGTAGTTTAGCCTATACTTACCCCACCACATGGCAGAGATTCACTGGGAGAGGGCTGTTCTCAGAAAAAATGCTTCAGAGGTTGGATGCATATGCTTCCTCCTAGATTAATTTAGCTTTGAAACACAGGGCTTGTCCCTCTTAAGCAAACTCACGGCTATTTAGTGAAGAGACGGGGCTGTCAAGTCCCTAGAGCTTGATCTGCACCCACACTCTGACCTCTGTTTTTGCATAAAGGTACTCCTGCATATTTGCCTCACCCATCCTTGGTGCAAGTACTGAACCCACATTAGTGCAGGATGTGTCTGCGAAGGAAACCAGGCTGTCTGCTCCTACCTTGTCCTGGGAAGAGCTGCTATCTCCCATCTTCTAAATTCCACTTAGTTTTTTGAGTGAGCAGGGTGCTTATTCACTGCCTGATCTGTAGTCTGCTGAAGTTAGTGGGAGCCTTGCAGTGAGCCTGAGATCTGGTGCTTACAGACCCAGCATCAGCAGCTGGTGACTGGAGTCTCCTGTTCAATCCCAGATAGTTGGCAGGGGCAGACCAACCTTCCCTGTGCCTCACTGGTGGTCTGTGAACACTGTCTTTAATCTTGAGAGGACAGGTCAATCTATAAACTTTCTAGGACTTCAGCCGTTGTGCTCATCAAAGCGGCTGCAGTGTTAGTTTAGGCAGTAGGCGTATTTATCATCTCAGGTTAAGTATGGAGACCTCTTGTAATACTGTCCTCAACCCTGGTATGCCAGGATGCAGACCCTTTTCCCCACATCCTGAAAGGTGTCTGGGAAGTTAAGTTAATCTGAGCCATATCTTAGAAACAGCCTGCAGAACAAGCAGCTTGTTGCTCTTTTACTGAGGACATTTTCCCCTCTCACTTTCTTGAGCCATAACCTCAATTTACCCTTTTCCAGCACTGAACCCACAGGCAGATCCACTCCAGCCTCTGCATGGGTTCATATGATATAATCACCTGCACTCAAAAAGGGGATATGTCCCCTACCTTGTAACCAGCAGGGGTTGTCTTTGAACCACTGGCTCCAGGATCTTACTATCATTTCTTTGAGTCTTCCAGGCATGCTTCTTCTGTCCCTTACTAATGAAATTTCACATTTTATAGCTGCAAAACATTCACCCTGAAAACAACCTCACAACAACAAAATAAAAAGACCAATGCAAGCTGAAAACATCACAGCCAAGAAAGGGAGATGTTTTTAAACATCCCCAAAGTAACATCTTTGTGCTGGTGAATAACAGGACTTCCAGTAATCCAGGTGTCTTTGTGCAGAGCCTTGTGAGTAAGCAAATCACAGATCAATACAGGCCACAGTGTGCATTATTTATTAGCATGCTGGGAGCTGGAACTGCAAAGATGATATCAAACATCAGCTCCCCCCTTCCCCTAAACAGAGACTACTGATAGGGCAGTGTGTGCTGCCAACAGTAAGTCATTCATCACTCTGTCCTCATTTCACAACAGCATGATTCAGTGTTTGCAAAGGAAAGTCCTGATTGCAAACATTACCCTCATTCAGCTGCCGCTAGCCTCAGTACAACATACAGCATAGATTGTACCCCACATGATATTTGCCAGGGACAGGACAGTAAGTTGTTGGAGGTAGAGCATCCCCCAGTGATCTGGAGATCTGTGGAAACCAAAAGCAGTCTGGAGGGGGACTGTGCTATGAAACTACTGCCCTCAGTATATGTGACACTCATCCTCTCCATGCTGCCTCCAAGTGAGCCCCAGTGCAGAAGCCCAGCTGAAAACTTTGCCTGTTAAAGCCTGGGATAAAACTGAAGCAAAAGTTTCAGGCCATAAGAGGAATTTTCTAATTGTCAGCCCTAGGAATTCGGCCTGGGGAGAGGGAAGGGATTAAGCAGTGCTTTGCTCTTCCTTCCTCTGTAGTTTCCAGCGGCTGTGACACTGTGACTTCAGACTGACAGTTTTGTTGGTAAGGCAGGAAATGGAGTGAACTCACCTTGCTTCTCCCTGACCATATTAGCTTCCTCCCGCCAGCATGACTGAAAACTAGTTTTTATCAGTCAATGAAAAGCACTCAGAGTCTCTCACAGCACAGATACGCTGGTCAAAGAGACACCTCTTTAAGAGATGAGGAAGGTCAGCTCTACAGGATCAACAGGATTGGTGTGGTTTGTCTGTGCTTAAACTGACATGAGCTGTAGGAAGCCAGAAAGGGATAGGGAGTTGCAGGAAGTCTCTCCTGTGTATGGTTCATTAGGCTGAGGGAAGATTTAGCACCTAATCAGTTTTCTGATCCTCCTTAAAACCAGCTACTTCTCTGCTTGCTCTTTCTGTAATTCTCCTGTTGACTTTCCTACAGCCCCCAGTGTCAGGGAGCAAAGCAATTAGGGAAAAGGTGACATCGTCCCATCCAGGCTTCTTCCCATCCAGGCTATGCACAAATCCTGGATTTGATTTGAAAGGTAATGTGAAAATCAGAGTAAAATGTTTTCTAATAAGTAATTAATTAATAAAAATACTTTCTATTTTTCTTATTTTCCATTTTTTTTCCCAAGCAAGAGTAATGAATGGCCTTCTGATTTAGAGATATAGCCAAAGCACATATAAATCAGCAGAGTTCCACTGACATCTATGGTGCTTTGTCAATTTACACAAGCTGTAGATAAAGCCTTTAATGTTTCCACAAAGCAGAGTTATCAGGCTTCTTGTGGGCTTGTATGAGTTAATAGAAAGAGCTTTCTAGCAAAGTCATCCATCACTTGGCTATCTACAATCACCAGCGTGCAGGTAAATCACCAGGGTTCTGCTACCAGATGTTAAAAAGGCAGTTGACCTTCTTGTATATTCCACACATGAAAAGAGCTCAGTAAATTATTTGACTTTTAAACAACAATATTCAACAATTTATTACAGACCCCACTAACTGGATGAGGTGTTAGCCTGGACATCCTGACCAAATTCCAGCTGGGTTAATTATATGTTGCCTGAATATTCCCCTCTGTTTCAATTGTGATACCGTTTGATGTTATTTTTTGCTTTCCCCACTAAAGATTGTGCTATTGTTGTGTTGTACACCAAAAATGTTTGTGCTACAATTGTAGATGAGAGATCTCTGTATGTAGAGTTTTAAAAGCAGCCATAAATGCATTCTTTATGAGCATAGGAACTCTAATGCACGGGTATCATTGTTTTTATTGCTTTTATTGATGTTGTTATTGTTCCTGCTGTTCCAGAAATTATGTACTACTACTGCCTTTTTCTTGTCAAGTCCTGAAATACAGGGTACTGATTAAAATCAGAGCCTGCATTTAGCCAGAGTAATGTGGCATTCAAATTTTGGGTCCCAATTCAGATCTGTTTTAATGCAAAACCATAAATGGCAAATCCATATTGAGATTACAGTGTGAATTTCCCAAATCTTACAGGCAGGAATTGCTGCCAGAGCTGTGAATAAGTCTTATTTCAAGTCAGGATTAGATCAGAAACTAATCAAAAAAAAAAGGAAGAAGAAAGGTGGGCTAATAACTACTGTGCTGGAAAATCTTACTAATACTACTTAGGGACTTTTCATATAAGATGTAATAATAAATACTGTGTTGATTGTGGTTGTTCTGTAGAGGGTGTTGACTAGTAAGTCTATATATGGTTGCCTTGGCTGCTAACTTTACTGTATAGTTTTCTCTGCATACCTCCTCCATTTCTGTAAGTACCAAAGAGTTCATATTCTTGGCTCACAATAAGAAACATCAAAAGGCAGAAGCAAAATGAGGAGCAAAGTTCCCTTTGCTATGGGCACATGCTGTGGCTCCAAGGCTGGGTTGTGGGAGAGACCTGGAAGGGAAAGAAATTCCAGCTCCGGTGAATTATCAAGTAAGCAAACTGTCTTGCCAAGGAGAAATGCCTGTGATCTGCCAATCATACTGCTCGGCTGATTTAAGGGACTAAAACTATTGAAGACTTTCCACCCAGCTTAAGGTACCTTCTGTACGTTTCAATGCAAAGACTGTGCATTTGGAAGGATAAGAAGACCTAAAGTTTTATCAAAATCTGTGGTCTATGGTAAATTTGCAGATAGGAATAATGAGCATAGGGCAAAATTCTGCCTTGCAGAATGAAGTATGGACCCGTTGTGATTACAGTGAGCTAGCTGACTGTTGAAATCTGATCCTTGTCCTCCTTCTAAGCCTATGACCTACTGCAGACCCAGGCTGGGGGCCAGCAGGACAGTTTACCCCAGCCTTTTCATCTGAGAGGAGAGACAAGGTGCTGGTTTCTTACAATACATTTAATATGCCACAGGATTAAATTTTGTCTTGATCTTTTCTATAAATCAATGTTAATTCAGAAGCAGGAGAGATGAATGCCAGATACCTGTTCCCCTCCAAGGGGATGCAAGTCACCATTTCTTCCACGTAAGACACCAGCCAGCTATCAGCTCCAAGCATCCTTCAGGGTCCATGGGATTAAACTGAAACATCTGTTGGCACAGAGCCCATGTGTTGTTTTGCTTGCACAGCACCTAGCACCTCTGCTTCTATAGCCCTAATAGTAATTCACTACAGAGACATATTAGTGATGTGGCTAGCACCAGCTATATAACCCATATAACCCATCAATCATCAGTCTTCCCTCCATCTCAGTTTATTTCCTAAACTCATATAAAAAGCTAGCTGTTTCGAAGTGTGTAGGGCACATACCTGACAGGAAAGGGTTTACATTCTTCTTTCACACTAAAAGAAAATACTACTCTACAAAAGCCTGTAGATGTGAAGACAAGTTTATGGATTCTGTTCATTCTTGAGCTGGTTCTCCTGGCCACAACATTGACTGTGTCCTTTGCTACAGTGGAAAGAGAGTTTGCATTCACCTGCTAGCGCTGCTGTACCTTCAGTCGTACCTAATTATATTCTGTAAAGTGAGTTATTTGCCACATATTTACATAACCTCCCCTCTCTCTCTCTTTCTACATGTACAACAGCTCCTCAGCTGCTCTGTCATTTGGCCACAGAGGCACCAGTTTGCTAATCTAGTTTCATGGTCTGATAGACCTGGACAGTGATCAGTTTGCATCCAAGGTATCCAAGGCATATGTGTAAGAGGGAAGAGAGCTTTGATCCCTATTGGCAATTCAAGTTAATAGGATTGTTCTTCTTATGCCTCAACTAGATTGTCACAGTATAGTCATGCGATAGTCTGCAGTAAATCCCATTTCCAGAAATTTAAGCCTGTGGCCTCTAGATCCAGAGCCATTAACTTTATGACAATTAATGGGTTGACAATACAGTCCCCCTCTACACAAAATGTGAAACAAAGAAGGTTGGCAAAAGCATCCAAGGCTAGTGGGCCCCTTATGTAAATACCCTGAACTTCCTGAGCTATAAAGGGTTGGAACATTTGAAAGACCTGCTGCAAAGAGACAAACTCCGGGTGTTTAATCCGAACACCAGGAAGAGGATTTAGCAACATCCCTTAATCCACAAGACATGAGATGAGGGGGTACCGAGGGAGGAGGTGAGCAGGTAGGGGCAAGACCATCAGAAACTGCCACCCAGTTATGGGGAACTTCAAATACAAAACTTTCCTTCTTGCTTGGAGGGAACAGAAGTGGTTTGAGGAGATCAGCTCCACCATCCCTCATGTGGTGTGAAGGAGGCCACATCTGCCAGCTCCATATCTACTAGATGGGACATATGGAGGCAGGCTGGGAGGGAACATTAGGCAAAGGGTCATCAATATTCACTTAATTTTATAATCAAGATATAAAAAGGCACCTATCCTGAGCCCTGGACATCTTTGCTGGGAGGTTTTGGTGGACATCTCAGCCCCTCAGGAAGAGGTGGCACCCAAAATCTGAATATGCCTATACCATATCCCGGGGCCGGCTCCTGCCAGTCCTGCATCCTCCCTCTTCTGCTGTTCTCAAAGATCATCCTTCCTGAGCCACACAAAAGAAAATGTATTCTCGTGTCAGCCTGTTCCTCTAAACATTCAATTACCCTGTCAAACACCAAACACCTCTTCTTTATGGGAAATTCCTCTGACAGGCTCCACCTCTTCCTCATGCCAACTGCTTTGCTTTGTCCTTTTAAAGCGGGGCTAGAGGCAACAGTTTCTGCCCTTACTTGTTAGCAAAGGCAATTATGACCACCTTCTGTGAGTAATTACCCATTTCTATCTGGTTCCTACAAAAACCTAAATTTTATACAATTACAGACTCCCTGGCAGCTCTCATGCTGCTGAGATGCACAGCAGAGCACTCAATGCAAGCTGTGTTTCAGGCAGTTAAGTCCTGTGTATATTACTTTTTGCTGTCTCTCAGACAAGTGGTGCAATCTGCAGTGTGCAGCAACATCTGGAAGAGCTGCCTTATTCCTCCTCTCCCTCCCTTGCAAGCTCTTAGGAAAGCCACACCAGTTCCCTGAGCAAGCGATATGGCTGTGCAGTGCAGACCTGCGCTTGGACTAAAATAGTCCTGTTGCAAAGCAAAGCAAGGTGTAACAAACTGGAAGACCACTGGAGTACATTGTGCTCAGGACCCCAACTACTGTACTGCGCTGTGCCATGTACATGGACTAAGTAGCCTTTCTCTGTGCCCCACTGTGCTATATGCCAGTGGCACATGCAAAACCCAACTCAGTTCTCCACTTCTAGGCAAGAAATAGCCTTCTTCAAGAAATACAAAATATTCATACATGGATTTTGCAGTGAGAACAACTTCAACCTCCTTTCTTTAAGCCTGCAGATTCAACCGCTTCTGTAATTTCTGAGGAACAGCACAGCCCAAGTGAGCTTTGTCTTCCCATGTACTTACAACGTAGCTGCCTTCTAAGACCTCCAAGCTAGTCATCCACCTAACTCGGTTAGGCACATACCCCAGTGAGATTAGTAATCCTGAAGCACTCCTCGAAATGCCCAACTGTGCATCCACCTAACTCGGTTAGGCACATACCCCAGTGAGATTAGTAATCCTGAAGCACTCCTCGAAATGCCCAACTGTGCCCTTACTAAAGAGATAAGGACTGAGTTATGTGGCTGAGTTCCAAATAGCTGATCTAAGGTGTTGGACACTTAGTGCGTGTTTCTTGCTCTTGGTATAGCGCTATGTGATGCCTCCTTTAAAATGGCAATCATGTGTTTATCAAAGATACCAGACCTGATTCTGATCTCTGCCTGCCACAAGCTATTATTTTCATTCTTCCTCCTGTGGTGAACACAAATGCTCCCTGCTCAGAAAACAAATGCCTCCTGCCTGCTTTGTGTGCAGGCAACAACAGCTGACCCAAGATAACAGCCCACAAACTCAGTTGAATTTATACATGGCTCTAATGAGAAGAGTTTAAAGTGAAATGTCTGAATACTGAGCCTGAGTACCTGGTGTAATACAGGGAAAATTTCACTGAAATCAATGCATTACATAGGTGGGAAGCAAATTTAATATCAGAATTAAACTAAATGTCAGAATGGCACTCAAACAGGCAGAAGCAACAGCAGCTCAAATTATCAGTGAGCCGAAATAGTGTCCCATTCGTTCCACACCTCTGCCATCTACATCAGGTCTTTATGATTCTGCAAAGGACAAAGATGATGGCACTCATACAAATGCCCCTTTGATACCAAGAGTTGTGTATGAGTTAGGAAAAGAAACAGCTACTCTGTGGAAGCAACATTTTTCTGTGGGCTGTCATCCAGGAGAAAAACTATGACCAGCAGAACTGACACAATCCAGTTTTCTACAGGTTAATGCCTTGTGGACATACTTTTTCAGTGCAGTAACCTCCTGTCAAGTTCTCTTTGATCTTTTCCACCTCCAAAATGCTTCCATTCCCCCTCCACTCTCACACACCAGAGCCCAAACCCCTCTGCAGCATCTTGTATGTACCCTAACCACTGAGAGGCCATGAAGCAACAGTGTTCCTGGTCAGTCCCATGCTGCATGTTGATTGAATGAGTCCTGATCACATCCACTCAGCAGGCAGAACTGAACAGGTAATGTAGAAATCCCTGTACAGCTTTTTCTTCACCAGAGGCACTGATTTCAAGTATGCCATAGGATAGTCCGTGCCTTCTGAATAACCATCAGTTTCCACAAAATTTGTAGGAATGTAATGCCCTTTTGACCCTAAGTCAAGTTAGGCTACATTAGCCGATGGGCTGAAAGTTTCTTGCGGGAAGGAGAGAAGTCTGAGAGGCAAATGCATGAGAGAAAAGCAGTCATGTAAGTCTTGCTTCGTTAGGGAAGCAATAAAGAATGAAAAAGCTGCATATTTAGCTGATGTAACCTGAAGTATGAGGACATATATTGTCAGAGGGTGTGACCCTGTAGGATTAGTTGCATGTATGATGGAAATCTCTATCAGAACATAAAAAGGATCAGAAATTGGCCTATGTTCTCATTTTGGCTCTGGAGAGACAAACTGTCCACATTTTGACCAGATTTATAACACAAAACCATAAGCTGACAATTTTGTGTTGCCTCCCATTCCCAGAGGATTCCTGAATACTTTAGGGAAATCCCTAAACTTCCAAATCCCATGGCTGGCCACTCAGTGCCATGCTTGGAAAGAAATCCCTCCCTGTTCCCTGCTGGCTCTTGCTTTCCTCCCTGAGCTTTTGTTACCGACTGCCGCATTTGTTGCGCTGCTGCCCTTGGAAAAGCATCTAGCTGCAAGAGCCTCCTGCAGCCCTGAATTCCAAGGGTTACAATGACAGCGCTGCCTGAAGCAGTATTTCCTTTCCTGTGTTCTGCATTTGCCAGCTGTTAACTTCATCGAGATCCTGTATTGTGAGAGAGTCTTAAGAATAAAAGGAGCAGCTCTGTTTTCTCCATAGCCTTTGTGGGAAGGCTGTCAGGCCAGATTTGACCCTGAAAAGTAGTGAATTCATTGGGGTGCCACAACATGGTAGGCAGGGCAGGGAGTAATTCAGCTGTAATTTTGATAAACCACTCCCATTTCAGGAACAATTCCCAGTCACCTCTGGCTTTCTAATGTCAGCCTTCCTGATAAACGGAGGCAGTGGAAATCGCCTCCTCTCTTCTGAAAAAACAATCATTTGTCTTAAGTATCAACGGCACTGGAAAAGCTGCATCAGACAAGGTTGCTGGGCTGGATTTCACTGTCCTTCTGAGACAATAGCGGATCTATAGGACACTCTGCTCAAACACAGGCACCTGTGGGATGACTCAACACTCAACTATCCCTCTTACCCAGGCACAGAAGTGATAGCTTTGACCTTTTGCTCATGGAAGAAATGATAGGGAAGCAAGGTCCTCCACATCTTCAGAGTGAATTGCAGTGTCACTTTACCGGGGGATAGCAAAGCTCTGGAACAATTTGGGATAGAAAGTGAGGAAGGACTGTGCATGGACTGAGATGGCAGGTGACATTTCAAAAAGGCAGGACAGGATTAAGCAAACTGGAAGAGGGACAGGATGTAATAATAAAGAGATCTTTAATGTCATACACACCCCGGCACACTTTTCATGCAGCACATCTTAAAGCTGGTGCATGCCTCCCATGCCCCTTTCCTGAAGCACCAGCTACAGAAACTTCCATCCTCCCATACAGCTCTGCTGTTTCCTGTCTAGCTGTGTCCCAAAGCTGACTTTGCTTCAAGTAGGGAGAGCAGAGAGAGCCTGTGCAGCTGCAAATATGCCATTAGTTGCATTGGGATTCAAGATCCACTGCATTTTCCCATCATAGCAGCTAAAGTTTCAGACTGAAGTTAAGCTCTCAAGAAGCTTTTGCCCTGCTTGAAGGCACTGGTACAACTCCAGACCACCTTCTGTGAGAGCAGACTTAGGGCAAAGCCCTTGAAAACTCTTCCCCAAAGCAGTGAAAGGATCATATGAACAGAGCCATTTAATTAATAAATCTAGTGTCATTTAATTATAGCTAATCCTCTTACTGAGAACACAGCCATCACGCAATGATTCTTCAAAGCCGTCAGGGTCCCCAAGCTGCAACTATTATGCAGCCTTCCAAGGCAGGGGATCCACAGTTATTAATTCCAGACCTGTGGTCCACCTGCTCACCTGGATTTGATGTGGATCACATGTGAGCACGCAATAGTGTTTCTGTTGAGTTAACCAGAAAACACATGCAGTGTTTATGTCTAGGTGCACTATGGACTGGTATGAAGGGTTTACTGTGCAGCATCCTGCCTCCCACTCTGCTTCCCAGAGATTATTTTATGGGACATCTGTAGGCAGCTCCCCAAAGAGAGCATCTTTCTGTTTTCCAGCATCTGCAACCACTCCAGAAAGAAAATCATCAAAAGTACAGTGTAGCACTAGGATGCCATTTGCACTTTGGCAGCACAAGGATGCATGCCTGTCTATTTTGACATCTTCATTTTCTGAAGGGCTTTTGACAGGCAATGGTCCTGTAAGAGACAATGTAGATGTCTGCAGAGGGAATGAGGAGCATGGTTTTCTGACCACAGGGAGCCACACATATGGAGGCAGAGTCCAGGTGGAAGCGGAGGGAGCAGGTACATCTGGCCACGTGGCTCGCTGTCCTTTCTGCTAACGCAGGAGTGGATGTGTAGGGTCCACAGAGCATCCATGTCCCTGTAAAAAGAGTGAGGTGCTGACAGGGGGCCAGGCTCTCATCTCTAAAGAGTTTTGTCTCACATTTTCTCACTAGCTGGTTTAGCAAGTCCCAAGATCCACTGCTTTCCATGACTCCTGCCTGACCAAAGCTATATGGATAAGCCAGTGTGTCCTTGGTTCTCAGTCTGTGACAGTAGCATTGATATCTCCAACTTCAATGGAGGTGACAGGGATCACCATGAGGGAGAGAAGAACTGATAACCATACTTCCAGCACCTTCCCTAAAAGGGCAGATAGCAGAATTAGCTGTTCTCACAAAAGCAGGTATCTGGCATAACACACCAACTCCCAAATACCTTTGGGCTGAGCGGGAACAGAACTTGTTTCCACAGAATAAGGCCTCATCCTCAAATCTGTGTAAGTGCATATATCTCTTTAACCATCTGGGGGTTTTATTGTTTATCTGAACAATGGCAAGCTTTACCAGTCTTTTCTTTAGGCTGTTTCAGATGATGTGTAATGATGCACTTTTTCCTCACAAAAACACACCTGTCACTCCCACCAAAGGCAGTTGGAGTCACACAGAGGACTCAAGCCTGAAAAAAATTATATTTTAAGTATTCAGCCTTTCTCTTCTGTTCTTTCTCCCTATTCTTACCTGTTCCTTGTTCACACAACAGTGGGCAGTTTCCTATCCTCCCATGTACAGTCAACTATTTTATACTAAAGATACTCAGCTGGTTTTGATCCTTCTGTTCAGTCAAGCCTTATCCAACAACAGGCTGAGGGCAAGTGTGTTCTTTGGCACCTTCATTTTGCCCCAGTTGCCTGGTCATGTAGGAATCAGTCCTGGCTGCTGTCTTAGCTGTCTCTTCCACAAAATGGGCAGCCCTTAGCTCCATCTCCATATCATGGTTTCAGACCCAGACTACTGGGACTGCCATCTGGTGTAGCTGTGAGAAGTCAGTGACAGACGCTAGCTGAAGATGTGGTTCATGGCTGCTCTGGGGACGATTCCTGATTTGCGGCATCAGCCCCAGCCTGTGGCCTTACCTCTCAGTGGCAGTGCGGGGCTGGAGCTCCAACACCACAGGAAATGAAAAAGCAGCTCTAAAAATAGCAGGCTCCAGCTAGTGCAGCAACACCTGCTAGGGACAGCTCAGCTCAGAGCAGCAGCCTCCCAGTTCTGAATTCCCCTGTGTTTTGCTGCTGCCAGTTCCTGTCTGGACACCACCATGTGCTGCTCTTCTACCCTTCTGCTGCTCACCGCGGAAGGCGCCCGCAGGGCAGATGTCCTGCTGATACATGTGAGAGGGATGCGGGGATAAGCTGTGTGGGATGGGCAGCCTGTGCAGCCCCTGTGTCTTCACAGGGAGCAGGAATTGAAGTGCAGAGGAGGAAGGAAGGCTAGGGCAGGTATGGTGATGCATTAAATAGCACTTGCTGGATCTATGCTTGGCAGTGATTCATCTGCGCTGTTTCTAAGCCCTCAGTCCCTGGGGAAGGCTAGATATGAGGAGGCTGAAGGAAGTACAGCTGAAATGGTGGGAGCAAAACTTATACCACCTACCACACACTTCCGTGCCCCATGCAGAAGTCAGTGACCCTGTAGTCACTTTAGTGACTACAACGCTCTCAGCAGGTGGAAAAACTGAGCCCCAAGACCTGGGCCACCAAGTTTCCATGAGACATGAATGCAGTGATGGTGTAAATAATCTGTGCAGGATACCACATACAATATTTAGAGTCAGCTGTACTGAAAGCCCCACTAGTCCCCTGCAACCCGTGACACAGTCCAGGTCTCACCCCTTGCTCAGGAGGGCTTCATTTTTACCTTTCTTTCTAGGCAGTGGGAAAAAGGCTGATCTCCATCACCCTTCACTTCTCGTCCCCTTAACGAATGAAGGAAGGAACAAAAATACTCAGTGCAAGGAAGCACTCACCTGCTGTCCTTATGCTGGGGCTCTGTACAGTCATTGCTAAAGCAAAGAAGAATAGTTCCTTCTGGTGGGAGTTACTGGTGAAATGCTGTGTTCTGCATTACTCCAGGAGTCATGCTAGGCAGCAAGGATGGAATTAGAAGGGTCCCAGGTCAACCTTAGTCTACAATGACCACAGGCAGATGGTTAGTTCAGACAGGTCTCCAGATCATCCATCCCATGGCCACAAAATGCTCCCCAGGGCTCTGTAACAAGCTCGAGATAAACAGCAAAGAACAAAAGCCACAGCTTTTGTGAGCCACAGGAATGGAGCAGTACAGTCGCGGACACCCCCAGTGTCCTCAGTCCCTGCTGTAAAACTCCCAGATGAGTCTGGAAATAGGCCAGGCCTCACACTGCAAAGGAAAAGGGGGGAAATCCCACATCCATCGAGTGATACCACTCCATCTGACCTAAAGGGGCAATTGCAGAGGTCAACTTGACCCCAGGAGCATAAGCAAGATACACAAGACAGAGCAACATAGAGGCTGTCCTGCCACTAAGGCAAGCTTCTCCTTAGCTTTAGTCACTCCTCTGAATTCCTACTGATGAGGAAAGGCAACACGGGAGCTAAACTGCTGTATAAGTTGAGGGAAAAAAATCTTTCATGGCTTTCTCTTTGCCTTCCTTTATGGCCTTAGGATGAGTAAGTCTCTGAGGGAGGCCTGTTTATTTGCCAAGGAACTGGGGAGGTTTCTGCCTCCTCTTTTTCTTGCAAAAAGATAATGTTTTGGTGGGAAGATCCAAGCCTTGCCAAGAAATATGTTTTGGCAGCTCTCCAGAGGGAATCACAGTTAGAGGCAAACAGGCTTCCCTGGAAAACAAAAGGGTAGATGGAGCTATGTGACCCTGGACTTCAGTTTAGGCTTGGCAAATTCTTTATATCTATGAATCTGTGTCATAAGCAAGGACGTTTGCTACCCATTTGGCCCCAGAGGAGAAATTAGCAGCATGGGCACCAGCAGCACCCAGGCATGCAGTGGGGTATGTCTGAAAGGCATCACTGTATTTTGTATACACATTCTCAGCTGGAGTGAAATTAGGTAGCTCAGGCACTCCCATTCCTGGCAGCATGTCTCCAAGCCAGCTGCAAAACTCATGTAGAAACTCTGGTGCTTGGCTACCACAGAATCCCACATTGCTGTGACTCCCAGGTAGCTCACACGTAACCACTGTGCACCATTTGCACAAGCTGCATGCGCACCTTCGCACTGTAGCACAGGCAGAGCTTGCTGACACTGTACACAGTCCCACAGTCATCCTGCTCCACTGGCTGTCATTGGGTGCCTGACACAGGCAGGGTGGCATTTCTGCTGCTCCTTGCCATCCTTGGGAGGTCCTGCTCTGAGCTCTCTGCAGTGGGCAATGCCCAGGGTCCATCTCTGGATGCATGTGTTGCTCAGAGGTTCATGTGTTGCTCTCCTAAAGAGACCATGAGCTCATATTTAAGTGGGGAGAGGCATCTGTTTGCCCATCAGTGCTTGGGTTTGACATTTTCCCTTCTGAAGATTTCTAAAGTGCGGCTGAGAGCGTAGGTAATCACAACGGACAACGCTTCTCCCTTTAACAGACCATGACCTGGGCCGCTTCCTGGAGAAGCATATGGCTTGGCACACTTTTGCTTCCATGGATCCCCAGAGACCCCCGAGTGCTGCTGGTAATGTCAGTCATTCCCTGAAATTCAGCCTTCAGGCTTCACCACAGGAAGTGAAGTTATTTTGTTCAGCCCTGCAGCTCCTCATGCATCTTTATCCAGCAATTCCATGTGAAGGTACAGGACAGTTCCTGCCGGACTTACCCCTTGCCTTTGGCCAAAGGTCAAGCAAATAACACCAGGTTATTGAAGTGAGTGACATGTAATCAACAGAATAGGTGTAAGGGCTATATCCTGAGAGATCTGGGTTGCCCTTGCTCCTGCCCAATCGCCTTTGTTCATAGCCCATTTTGAAAGCTTTACAAGACGTCAGCAGTCACAGATCAGTTAGCTAAACTCTGTTTTCCAAGCTGTTCTTGTTATCTTTGAACAGCTGGGTCTGTGAAATTGCCTATTAACAGTTTGCAGAGCAATTCAGCTAATCTCAAAAGAGTAAGTGTGAATCTAATGGCCAGATATAATGGCTTGACAAATCAATAAGGCACATTCCAACTCAGCAGTCTAGACTTCCTGGGGAGGGGTGGTGGGACTTTCATAGCAAAGTCACCAAAAATTGATGTGTGTGTGCAAGGAGGAAAGGAGAGGAGCAGAGAAGGGGAGATGTATTCAGCCAGAAAAAAGTTTTGAAGAGCCTGAAGAAGTTTTGTTATGGATCAAGACATCCTAAAGAGCCCATTGTAAATGCTTCCACTCTCTTATTTCAGTGGAACTATACTTCTGTGAAGCTGAGAGGCTGAGGTCCAGGTTGGGTGGCTATATGAAACTGGACACAGATATGCATAAGTTTGTGTTGCAAACACATAGGCATTCATGCCACAGTGTTGGGAGTTTGTGCACACATATTATATTATGCATTTGGACCCATGGAAGTCCATGGGACAAATGGTTTTTGCAGCTGTGTGTTTCTGATAACAGCGTATGGAGGTGCCTGACGATTCAGAGATGACTGATGGATACCTGCACTGCCTGTGTTTACTTCAGCAGAGAAGAGACACCCTAACACAATTCCAGCCCCATTTTCTGTTACTCCACTGCCTACTCCAGCAGTGTGACCATTCTCAAAGATCATGCCCATTTCTGTAAATAAACTCTGATAAGGGCCTAGCGCCCAGCTGGTGTAATGCAAAACCATGCAGTGGTGCTGATTTACAGCAGCTGAGAATTCACTCCAGTGTGTCCCAGACCAAAACAAAACTCTATAAAAAGATGGTTTCTCAAGTTCAGCTGTGGTGCAAAAAGCTCCGTTCCTATAAGAGGGAACTGACAGGGCGGCTTGCAGTGGCAATGCTGCTACTAATGTGCCTAGGAGATGGGAGCATGATTACACTACAGCCTTGCCCCTTAACTTCTCTCCTGCGGTCCAGGTGCAGCTGACCCTGACATGCTGGTGGTAATTCTGCAGCACTTCAGCCCACATGGATTTGCTCTGGCCAGCTGTAGAAAAATGAGTCTGAGAAATCCTTTGCATGCACAGAAAGCTCTCCTCCCTGCAGACACCAGAAAGCTGTTTCTGCTTTCCTCCCCTCCCTCTCTTGTTCCTATCATATTTGCCCAGGAGGTGCTAACCAGAAGTTTACCACAATGTTCAGCAGAAGATGCTGGTGCCTCTTTGTGACAGAAAATCCTGGCTGCTCTGCTGACCATGGAAAGCTTGGTTTGGTCTACCTCTGTCTCTGCACGAATGACTTCCTTGGTTAGGTTCTGCAGAGCCTGTACAGCTTCATACATTACCTTCCAAGTCAGTCAGTACAGACTTAGCAGCAGGGATGAAAGAGGCTTCAGGAAATAGCATGCTGAGATGTGAGGCCTCCCAAGCCTCCAATCAACCCCCCTGAAGGGGAAAAGCCTAGGGCTAAAGACCAAATTCTAATTATAACAACAGATCCGCAGTCATTCTCAATTATGTCAAGCTCTTCAACGAGGAGCTAAACAAGTTATAAAATGTGTGCACTATCTTATTCTTCCCTCTAGCATTAGTATTACGATATTGCAAAAACATGGTGATATCTAAACAACATGTGAAGGGAACATTAAAGTGGCACATGAATGACAGACGAAAACAATATTAGTGTGACAGACACATCCTTTCTTGCTCCACAGGCATGATTTACTACTGAATTACACTAGATTTAGGCTACAGTAATGCCTCAGATTGCAGTGGGGATAATTCTTAAATAAAGCCAACAAAAACCTAACAAAGTCTGACTGCTGGAATCTGCTAAACTGCAAAGTTCACAATGTAAAGTAAAAGAAGACTGTTGTGCTTAAGAACAAGGATCACTGATAATGTTACCAGCAAACATCATAAGTTGGTTGTTTTGCATCTTTGGATCAAGACTGAGGAACTTCTCAGGACACAGAACCTGAAAGTGCACCTCAAACATAATTATCATGCTCAGAATCAAAATTTTTTGGGGAAAAGAATAATATTGCAGTTAAATAATAAAATTACAATTGTCCCTTCCTGGCTGAGTTTACGAAACGCACCAAAACTGGTACCAGGGAGGTGAAATGGGACAGGTCATAATGCATGAGCACATATGGAGCCCTGCAGTCTCAATAGCTCTTCCTCCAGAAGCCTTCCCTAGCACTTTCACATCTGCACATCTCGGTGTGCAGCTCTATAGGTTATTTATACATGGTGATACCTCCCTCCCTGTGGCCTGATGCCTTCATCACCCTCTCAGTTATGCACTCATTCCCATCTGTGCAAAATGGGTGGCATTTTACACTTTCTTCTCTTTCTTTTCAGTCAGGTGTGAATGGCTGAAGAGGTGCAAAACAGTGGGGCTGGGAGGAAGAATAAAAAAAATAGCCTGTGAGAAGGTTATTTCTTTCCATAAAATCAGCTTCTTGCCCCTAGCATTGTAGCTGGAATATGACCAAGAAAATAATCCTACCAGTTCAAAATATGTTTGCACAGTACCTAGCACAGTAGAATGGCAATAAATAATGTTTGCTACACTGTACTCAAAAGAAGCCCTGTGTGTGATTCGTAAAGTGATAGTAGAGAGATTCAGACAGGCAAAAAATTCAGGCTGAGGCAAATGTCTCACATACGAGCAAAAACAGAGTACAGGATGACAATGGGGAAAAATGTACTACTTAAACTGCAGTAGCAGCAGCAGACCGCAAAGGACAGAGCGCTTTGCTTTACATACATTAAACCTTTCTTGCAGTTAACCTGTCCTATCAACTGTCAGTTGAAGGGATTAGCCACCTCTGCTCAAATACTCATTTCACATAAGCTCCCCTCTCAGGCACTTTTTATCATGCAAAGTATTTTACCAAGCTGTGCAACAGACGACAAACGAGTCTGCAGTGAAACATTTGGTTTTTAGCAGTGCAGAATGTCTGAAAAGGCCATTAAAGCAGGGCTTTTTAGTCATGTAGGTGGAAGCAGACAAACCCTCACAACACAGCATCTGTAGTAACAGCAAGATACCAAGCATTACTCTACCTGCATGCAGGAGCAACTATGATAGCCAGGGGGCTATAGTCTACACGCTGTGCCTTCTGCAACCCGACTCAAAGCAGCAGGGTCTTTCAGACCACAAAATGCCCAGGACAGGATGTGGCCTGTTGGGGCTGTGCTGTTCTCTCCCGTCATCTGCTCTCCCTCTGCCTGGTACAGGCTGCGTGTGTGGGGACAATTCTTCCTTCTGCTTCCCCTATTCTACTGCCAAAAGAAACACCTAATGGGTTTCAGCAGCATCGAGGTCTCTGAGGTATTTTTGCCTTGATATAGGTGCGGATTCTTACACTGAAGTTCACCTTCTAGGGTATCTTTAGAACATTTGTTATCCAGACAAGAGGTTGCAATAGATAAGGAGTTAGTTGGGGGTGAAGGGGCCTGCTATGACAGCTTAATCAAATTGAAACCTGTCCCTAGCTGCCCTCCTTTTCCAGGAGACCCACAGGGGTTACGGGGTGGATTCAGTATTTTGTCAATGAATTGCTCCCTGGAGCTAGCTTAGGCAAGGGGCTTCTGTGTGCATATAAGCACTGCAAAAAATGCTGCATTGGGCCTCCTGTGCCTGCACAGATTGACTCTTGTTCACATGGGTGTCATGAGAGGTGGGTCATGCCATGATTGAGGCACATTGGCACATATTTTCTTTCCCCAGTGGGTGACACACTGAGCTGGGAACACTGCACACCCCTGCAACAAGGAAATGAAAAAGAAAAATGTTAAGGTACGTATCTATAAAAACCATACAGGACCAGATTTATCTTTCAGGTTTGCATTGCCCTCAGTTTAAGGCCAGCAGGGACTATCAGACAGACTGTTCGGTCTGACACCTTGCATATATATCACAGGTCATTTAGTTTTAACCACTTCTCCCTGCGCTGAACCTAAGAGCTTGTGTATTCAAAAGGCAGTTCAATCTTGATCTGGAGCCACCAAAACATGGAGAATCCATCACATTCATTAATCATCTTCGCTGTTAAAATGTGAGCCTTCTGTCAGGTGCATTGATTTGACTTTGTTTCGCAGCCATTGTTTCTCATTTTGTCTTGCTTTGCCAGGTCAAGTAGCCCTTTAGAGTCTGCCATTTTATCCCTGTGAAGTTACTTATAAATTTTAATTCAGCTACCATTCCATCTCCTTTCTGACAAGCTGATCTCCAAGTCTCTCCCTGCAAGGCATTTCCTCTGGCCTGTGAATCATTTCATAACTGCTTTCTCCACACTCCCATTTTTTCAACGTGAATTTTAAAGCATGGACACTAAAGGTATATGCTTTTCTGTTCAGGTTTCCCACATGTTCAGAGGTATGAATTACACTCCCCTCCTGCCTCTGTTCTTATCAGCCGAATCGCATATCAGCTTTTGCATTATTTCACTCCAGACTGATGTCAGGCTAACAGAGAAACCCACCTTAGCCGCTCCCTTCTTTGGAATTACTGACATAAAATTAGCCTTTGCCCAGTTTCCTGCAGGACTTCCAGCATCTAAGAACTGCTTGGCATTAGTACTGATGGGCTTGTGATCCCTACAGTCAAGTCCTTCACAGCCCTGGCCCCATAACCTCTCTGGAAGTACAGATATAAAGGTTATTCAGCACTTACTCTACCTATTAGCAAAAAGTATTTTCTGTCATTTAAAATGAGGATATAAATTGTTTCCAACTGCAAAACAGAAATGTGTACCCAGCACATCCACTTTTTCCCATCAATTTCCCAATCCCCATCCAATCACATATCCCATCACTCTTTCTTTTTTTCTCTTAAGAGCAAACAATTTTGGTTTTAGTTCTATTTTTTTCCTGATACTTTTCGCTTCCCTGAGCAGTTTCCTATGTTTCATGCCTCGTGGTTACTATTTCTTGCAGTCTATCTCCTTTTTTTTCACTTATACACCAGAGAAGAGAATATTTCTACATATTGCTTTCATCATGCCTCTGATCCAGCATTTGAGGTCGTTAGCATCTTCAGGACTGCAAATAACACTTATTCTCCTTAGAGGACTACAGAGGATATCGACCACATAAATGACCAATTACTAATATTCAGTTATTTTTGTTGTTTAGTTACAATATCGCCCACTATTTTATAATAGTTTAATGTTGAATAATTTTACACTGTAGCTCAGTACTTTAATTTTCTCATCTGAACCTTGATTTTCCACAATAGTTAAGCCTAGCTCAAAATGCAGGCCTGTCATTATTGGTTGCACCCCCTGCTAATGCCCAATTACCCGTGGGCTGGAATGAATTTGCCACCCTTGTCAAAGGTGACAAAACCCACTCACTTACCAAAATAAGGCTGCTAATTGCATACCCGTGCAATGAGGCGACGCTCAAAAAAGGGAGTGTTTTCCCCATAGGGAGAAAGGGATGGGGATCCCCATGGAGCATCCATCATGGAAGGGCCTGGCCAGGAGCCGGGCAGCCGGGGGCAAAGAGGCAGCCCTAACCTCTTTGCTAGGCATTGGGCATCTCTTGGGGTCTGTGTTGGGCAGGGCAGGGCTAAGGGGAGCTGCTGCAACATCACTGGGGCAGGATCTGACATGGGTTCCTGGCTCATGGGCACAGCAGGGCCAAATAACCTGCCTGGAAGATGGTTTTATTGTGTTATAAGGGCAGTTGATTACAATGCCCTAACCGTGAGCCTGCTCCCTTTTCTTTCTGCAGCTGCATGAGCTTTGTTTTTCTGGCCCATAACCACTGGCAGCAGCACCGGTCAGCCTTGAGAGCAGTGTCCCTGCTGTGAGGCTATCCCACTCCATCTAGTTTCAGCTCCAAACTCAGCCCAGCCAAGGAGTGCACCCAACACCTGGCTTCCCATGTCAATGAGGCCTCTCTGCATTTCAAGGGGAAGCAATGTAGAGCTGCGTTAACCTGGGTTGGGAGAGCATCACAGATGCCTCCTTAGCAACAGCCAAACAACAAGTTTCTTAATTTCCACTGGAGCGAGTTTAAAATGGTTCTGTAGATCCCTGGTAGATGAGGGTGGTTATTTTTAGCCTGTATGACCAAGCCTCAGTAGTCAAGACGCTTTAGCCAAGCTTTCTGAAACTGCAGGGAATTTTAGGCTGGAGGGTTCTGCTTGAAGTCATCTCTGGTGCTTCCCATCTTAAGCAATTTCTGTTCAGTCCGTCCTGTGAGGAAAAGTCAGGACAGCTATGTACTATTTCAGGAATAAGCCAACTATTACTACAGCACGTGATGGGCAAGCAAGGCCTCAGGGCACAGGCTTTGTTATGAAATCAGAAATGAGAAAGGCAAAATTTAGATTAAATTGAAAAAAACCCTGAAATGCATGTAAAAACCTAATATCTCCACAAAAAGCAAAAAGTAGCATTTTACAAAAGCCGCATTTCTGAAGACTCGTGGAGATTATTCTGTTTCAGCATAATTTTGTTTAATCAGGCTTTGAATTAATTAATGTAATTAGTCACTATGGGGGGGATAACTCGGACTGATTTTATGGAGACTTTTGTGTGCTGGTTCAGGTCTTTCAGCTTGATTTAAATGTGGCTGGAGGGGTTTATTAACAAGAGTGATTAATGCTGCATAAAATCTATTACAACCTAATTTCAGCTGCAGAACCTATTTTTGCCTGCTTTCGTCATGAGTAACAGCAGTGACTTCAGACCAAAAGCAGTTTGGCTGATGGTTGAATAGCAGTGATGGCATTGGTGGCCTGCAGCCCTCGCCCTCAGGGAGGGCAAAATCCACCCTGGCTTACACTGCTGAAGAGCCCCGGGCCAGACTGGGGTTACTGTGAGGAGACGATGCTTTGCCTGCCAATGGAGATAGAAAAATACAGCAAATCCTCTTTACTGACTGAGAAGCATGCGGGTTTTATTCAGCTGTGTGCTCTGCTCTGCATTGATCTTTTTCTATGACTTATATTTTCCTATTAATAACAGTACCGTCAAAATACAGTAATAATCTAATTTGGATTGTACGTCCCTGGATCTTGTTAAATAAAGCAGATGTGAAGTTTCTAAACAAGGTATCCTTGAGGTTTGGCTTTGAAAAAGAAGAAAGACGTTTCACACAGCCAATGACAGCTGATTTTTTCAAAGGCTTAGCTCGACATTTCCAAGAAAAACAGTTCTTTCCTGATGAAAGGCTGCACAGGAAGAAATGTCAGTGGAAAGGAGGAGTTTGGATTTGTTTGGGGTTTATTTTCCTTAAATAAGAAAAAAAGAAGTGAGGATCATAGACTCACAGAATGGTTAGGGCTGGAAAGGACGGGGAAATGGAACAAAACCTTAAAATTTAACAAGGATGTAGCGTGTCTCCATAATGTCTGGCATAAAATCACCACAAAACCTGTATCAGTTCATGTCCCTGAAATCAGCTTCTGCTGCAAGTAAGATTCTCCTCCTTTTCCAATATATCATTTGTATGCCTGCAACTTTCCGGTTTAGCCAATGAGGGGTTTTTGTTTGGTTTTTTTCCTTCTATTTATGCTAGTCCAAGACAATGGGCTTTGCCACCCCATAAGTTGAGGACAAAGTAGGAGGCAAAGCACCTCTATGTTGGTAGACCTTCCGCTCATATGCCTGACACTAACTACAGGCAAGAACATAAGTGAAGAGCCTGCAAGCTTGCAAGCCATCAGGCTCATTTCAGCAGCCCACCACAGCATGCTAAAGTCTGGATATTTGTCTCTAGCTATGGGACACTTGCCCAAAAGATGGTGCCTTGCCTGTGGCTTGGAAGGGAATGTGCATGCATGTGTGGGGTGCACCAGTAACCCAGGGGCATGAGGTGTGCGCCCAGCTCACACACATCAATGCTAACAGGCAACTATACATTTATTTGTACTGGGGAGAAGGAGGAAGAGCAGAAAGGATCAGCTACCTGAGCACTTGCCAAGACATCCACAAGCGCCACGTGCTGTGTGCATTTCTTGTCTGATCAATTAGAACTAGTGTGGGATGAATATTATTTGCCAAATACATTATTTAGCAAATGTTGAACTTCCTTACTGAATATGCTATTTAAATAACCATTTCTTCAGTAGCCTACCAGCTCTAGCACCATTCATATACTATTTGCTGAATAATTTGAGATGAACAAAGACAAAATGCACTGAATAATTTATTAAAAGAAAAATTGCTTCCAGTATTTGGTTAGCTCTAATTAGATCCTCTTTTTGGCTAGATTACACCCATACTTGCAAGTGCTCAGGCATGCGTTCACATAGGTACATATACAGCAAGCCAGATTCAGGATGCACAGCAGATTAGCACCACTTTACTTCAGTGACTTTATGCTTGAGGCATGCTGGCACATATAGGGTCAGGCAAAAGCTGCATAAATAGAGTGAAAGAGTGAATCTGAGTCAGAAATTTTGAATCTGAAATGTAATTTTCCCTGCAAATGCAGGGTGTTACGCAGTGGGTAAGGAAAAAAAGGAGCTGGTAATTCATCTAGCAGGCAATTGTAGGGCAATCTGAGAAGAAGCAAGAACAAAAAGAAATTCTGCTTCAAAAGTGTATCACAAGTCCTCCATCTTTAACTAAATGCATGTAATGAAAGAGGATGTTAAATTTGGTTGTTTACGAGCATGGATTTTGCTATTTCACCTTCAAGTGTGGACAGAGAAGATCAGAAGGGAGGGATGGCAGGGTGTTTTGTGGTGACACAGTAAAAGCCCACTGCTGCATGATTTCAGGAGTGCTGGGGCAGCACGCAGTCCCTAACTGTCTATAGGCCCAGATGATGCTCATGTGCTGTAGAATGGCTTTTTTCCCCCCAACTCTCCTGGAATACTTCCAGTTATTCCCTTTCAACTGCAGGTTTTGTTATCTTTAGGACAGGTTACACACGAGTTCCTAGGGCAAGGAGAAGCTTCACTGACCACAGTGAGCTGTTAAGACACAGACATAGTGGCATCTTCTGCTGGTTCCCTGATTTTTCACAGCTAATCTGGGGGCAGGCATTTCAGGCAAAGCGTCAGCTTTAATTCACAGCCACTTCAAAGCTACTTCCATATGAAGCCACGTAACCTTTCCGGGTCTGGTACCTCCAGGTCAGGGTTGAGGGCAGCAGAAAGATTTTACTGACAGTGCAGCTGTTTGCACCATATCTAACCACGTGGATAAACAAAGGGCTATAATTTAGCCAAGATAACCTTTGCGATAACCTTACAAATGCTGACATAAACCATATGCACTGCCCAATCCCAGGAAGGCAAAGGCAAACCTTACACAAACTCCCAAACTTCACAAAAATTTACACAATGGCATTTACATGATGGCATGTCCAGGACTATTCAAAATAAAGAAGGATCCCACATTCAGGCCTAGATTTTAACCTTCCTCCAGCACAGGGAGTAGAAGGTCATATTCAATAACATTTGATATGTATATCAAATGAGAAAAGTAGCCAAAGCAGACTGGAAGGCATCTTGTACCTCAAAGAAAAAAAGCTTGCCTTGACTGTTTGTTGTCTGCATCTTATATTTAGATAGCTAGGCAAGATAAATGGGATGGATATGCAAGCAAATCAAAATGCAGTGATAAAACAGAAACCTCTAATTGGTCATCCTGAAGGACAAAGCTTCATCTTTTGTCATTAATTTGCTCCCAATTATTTTTTGTCCAGTTCTATTTTTGTAGAGCTCCCAGAGCTGCCCTAATGATAGAAAATAAGAATAATGGAGATAATTTGGAACATCCTCGATAACCTAATTCCAGTGTCCCTATGGTATGACCAGATACCTAAAGGATGTCTCCAGGACAGTGTCAGCTGGCATGAAAAGCTGTGGCAAAGGCATTAGGGTGAGGATGCTCTGTTTAAAAGGCTGTTGGTACTTTCAGTTAATAAAAGTCTCTTGGGAAGTATTTCCTTTCACGCCTGACAGGTTTCTCTTTTTGCTGTTTATATACGAAGTGTTATCACAAATGCAATTCATCCACTGTTTAATCATCCTGTCTGTTCATGGTGCATAGATGGCACATCATTTTGTACTTAGGACTTAACGGCCCGGATTTCAGAGAACATTAGCAGTTTGAGGCATGACTAGGGAGTGGAAAGTCAACACCGTACTTAGGCATCTTGCTTGGGAGTTAACTTATGACATTTCTGCTCTACCACAGGTAACTTTGCCACACAGGTATGTGAACACAGCAGGAACATGTGAATGAGTGCCAGAGCAGCTGGGGGATGCCAGCTAGAGCATCTCACATCAAAGCAAATGTAGGGGCAGGAAGGACTTTTTACTACATCTTCTGCCCAGTGTCCTCTTGCAGCACTGAGCAGGGAAAATGGTGTGTCAGCTTCAAGGGAAGATACCCCCCCTTGTCACAGTTCCCTGACCTTGCCAGAGTCCATTATGGTGCCTGGACCCCTTCTCTAGTAAGTGTTTTCAATTCTAAATATAAGCACATATACTTCAGTATGTCACTATTTGGAGGGCCAAGTCAGGTCAGAGCTTGACGCTTGATTATTTTGCCATAAAGCAAGAGCTCTAAAAATTTCAGGCTTGGATAAATAATCACTGCCCTTTTTTTAAGGGAATTTATTTACAAGAGCATCAAAATGGAAGTGACAGCAGTGGCAGCAAGTAAATTACCGCTGCCTAATTGGGCCCAAAGAGAGTTCGGGGCCTGAAATGTCCCTTCATGTAGATTGACAGAGAAAAGAAAAGCATACTAGGCACATGCACATTGACTTTACCAGTCCTTAAATTTCTTATTTTTGTGCTAGGCCCTGAGATGCAAAAATGCTATTTTCTTCCCTGCTTCTGTTCCTGTGTTACAGGCTCGTCAGATTTGCAGTTGGAGATCTTTATTCATCAATATACTTGAAGACAAACTTGCCAGGCAGTCTTTGCTGAGCTTGTTCAGTTCCTTTTCTTTCCCCCACCCAGGAACACAGAGCCAGCCCAGTAATTCTGCTGCTGCGTTTCCTAGGCAATCCTGCTCAATGCTGACCAACTTCTTGTAAAAGAGCTGCAAAACAGCCAAGTACTTGCTGCTGCCTTTACAAATACACCTTGTTCCTTCACACTGAGAGCCCAGAATTTCACCGGGGATCTTGCACATCCTTGCAGCACTGTCCTTCAAAAGTGTCCAGCACAGGCAGAGCCCTTTGTTACCATGCCATTGCTTATAAAACAAAATCAAAAAGCCTTTAATTACTTCACTAGAAACAAAGGTATCTTCTGTTGGGATGTAGGAAGAGGTGCACCAAAATATTGCTTGACCTGGGCTGCTAACCAAATAGGAATTTCCAGGTCTTTGAGGTTATAAGCCATAGCATTTTAGATCACTGGGACAGAATAACTGCTTGAGAATAAAATTCCTTAGCTTAAAGGTTGATGGTTCTGCATGTCTTAGAGGATTTGGTTCTATTTTCAGACATCTCATTTTCACAACAAATGCTTCAAAATAAAAGATGTGAGTGTTAAAAATGTGGGGAAGGAAAAATCTAACCCCAGCCTCTATATGGGATCAGAATATGAGTCCAACGAGCATAAGGACATACAGGCAGCACAATTTATCCTATAGGATTCAAAACAAAGAAAGGGCATGCCAGGCTCCAATGTTTTAACAGAGCTCTGACTGAAATACATGAAAAAAGGTTCAATCATAGCAGAAAATTGAGTTAGGTTAACAGAGAAACTGTCACTTGTGAAGTTGTAGAAAGCTGCAAGATCAGATTTGTCATCAGGAGTCAAACTGGTGAAATCTACCTTGCTTGCTAGCAAAAATAAATATTAAGCATCCTTCCAAAAAGCAACTTTAAATTCATAATCCTCTTTCTGTGGAGTTTTATTTCAGAAAGGGGCAATTCTGCACATGCTTGATCTTTTTTTGTGAATAAATTTGTTAAGCCTGAGAAGATGGAGTCCATTATATGGTCCCGTAGTCAGATAGCATGATATGCAGCTGTGAGATGTGTTATTATGCAGCAGAGATACAGCACAATTGCAATAAGTCTTCTCAGAAGGGTTGCTAATCCAGCAAGAATGGTAAAATTTAATCTTTTGTTAACTTAGCTTTGATTATTGATTTCTCTGGCATTTTAAAATGAAGGGAAGAACCAGAAGGAATATGTGATAGAAAGGTCATTAATTCAAAGCTGAATTCATCTTCAAAATCCTATTGATGCTGGTGAGTACACCTCACATGTAGGAAATTTCCTGCACCCACATAACCAGGCTTTGGCGTGAGCAGACTGTAGAGCTGATAGAGAAGCAAGTTATTACACGTAGTTACTTATTCCAACCTTTCAGCTGGAATAACAGCTATGATATTTGGGCTTTTACCACCAGTTTTGAAGGGTACAGGGGCTGCTGATCAGTTTAAACAGAAATCTGTGACCTGTACCTGACCTACCCTCACATTACCCCCCCGAAGAGCGGGTGACCTTCTCCGCTGCTGCAGTGCGAATTGTTCAAGATTATTGTTTTCTCTGGGGAAGGTCTCCAGGCATGCTCCACTGTTCCCAGTGAAATACACTGTGGCTTTACCATTGATCACAGGAAGGCAAAAAGGAGAATTTCATTCTTCTGGAAAGAAATGCTCTCCCGCAATTTTCTTCCCTTTTTTTTTTTTTTTTTGCTGTATGTGCCTGTCCTTTCATGTGATTTACTGAAATAATTCTGGTTCTCTGCCAAGTGATTTTATTCAATAGAAGTTTGTCCTCTTTCAGCTACCTTTGTGTTTGCTGGCCTTGATTTTATTGCTCTGCTGACTGGCAACAAGGTCTGAACTCCCTGCACAGTGCCCCCTGTGCAATGAAACACTCAAACATACACTTTACTTCCGGGTATTAAAGCTAGCACTGCCCAAGCTTGACTGAACACTGTGCCAAGCTGGAGGGTTGGATAAAGTCTCTGCTGTGTTTAGCAAGGTAACTTCACAAAAGCATTACAGGCAAAGGAGGTACCTCCTAGCTGAACTAGGCATAGAGAGTAAAGCCTGCTCTGCAGAGTATGAAAACGGTTCAACATGCCACCTTGCACCCTGCAGGACAGAGCAGCCATGTGCTAGACAGAAGGACTGGCGGCCCCATGTACTGGCTGTGGCTGTGCTCAGTTCTGGGCCCCTCACTACACGACAGACATTGAGATGCAGGAGCGGGTCCAGAGAAAGGCAACAGAGCCGGTGAAGGGCCTGGAGCACAAGTCTTATGAGGAGCACCTGAGGAAACTGGAGTTGTTTAGTTTGGAAAAAAGGAGTCTCGGGGCGGGGGGAACACGACGTTATTGCTTTCTGCAACTACCTGAAAGGAGGCTGTAGTAATGTGCAGGTTCGTTTCTTCTGCCATGTAACAAGCAATAGGACAAGAGGTAACGGCCTCAAGTTGCACCAGGGGAGGTTTAAATGGGGTATTATGAAAAAGAAAATTTTCCAAAAGGACTGTCAAGTATTAGAAGAGGCTGCCCAGGAAAGTGGTGGGGTCACCATTCCTGGAGGTATTTAAAAGACATGTAGATGTGGCACTTACTTAGGGGAACTTGGCAGAGACAGGTCTATGGTCAGATTTGGTTAAAAGCCTTTCCCAACTTAAGCAATTCTATGCTTCTATGATTCTATGTTTAATAAGCAGCCTCACATTAATCATGTTGACCTGTTTCAGTCAGTCAGGGTGCTGCATGTGGCCCTCACATAGTTAATCCTCTTGTACTGCTGTAGGAAAGGGACCACATGCTTGACACCAATGGTGCAACCCTCAGGTACAATTAAACATCAGGAACTACTCAAACATTTGTAAGGTTTCCTTTTCATGCACATCTGTTTCTTGACCTTTGGGAGAGAAGTTCTTTCATGGCCAGTATTCGGTGATAAGAAACTGCTATCGCAAAAAGCCGCTGTCACAGCTGGCACGATACCAAAGACAGAGCTGGGAGATTGAATTGCTGCTGGAAGGGGTTCGTCCTAGTCCACATGGGGCAATGCTGGGAAGTCTGCTCTGCTGTCACCCTTGTTTTATCTGTTCAGAGGGTAAATAAAGGACTTCAATCTTCATGGCTGCAAGCTCAGCAGCTTTCTGCACCACACATCATTCACTTGAAGATGAAACAACTGTGGAGAGTCCCAGATCTCTGGTGCAAGCTGTGATTTGATTTATTTATTGGCACAGGATTCTAAAACATGGTAGGTGCTTTTCTGCAGATAGGAGGAGACACAATTCTCTAACTTTGAAGGGCTGACAGAAAAGATGTAGCGAACATAAAGGGTGCTAATACAGAAACAGAGGGGAAGAAAGCTCTCAACAGATTAAGTGGTTGCTTATAGTTGTTACACAAGTCTTGGCTGTTGGAACACAGAGATGTATATGCACACATATGTATTCCTTATGTATGCACCTCTGTACTGAAGACGTCATGTAATAAACAACAAATGAAGGCCTGAAGATTAATGCAATGGGAATTATGAAAAATCCAGCATTTCCTGGCCAAGGTACCAGATCTAAACATGGCTTTAAATTATTACAGTGCTCAAAATAGCACAAAAGTCTGCAATCACTGCAGAAAGCAGTCTGCATGCAAGGGACAGAACAGGCATAGCTCTAAAGAGCAAAAATGTCTACCATTACCCCATGAATAGTGTCTGCATGTGAAAAAGCATATCCTTGCTCAGTGAGCAGAATAGCATACATTGGAATATGCAGAACACCAGCCGGCTGCAGGCACTGACTACTGAATTACCTCTGATGAAGCTCCGGCTCTGCAGACAGTCCCTGTTTGCAACAGTGAGTTTACCATGACTGGCTCACCTGCGAGATCTCAACTAGATACTGTGCTAAGCCCATTTATAACTCAGTGCATTGACTGCCTTCCTTTTAACCCCTGCTACAGCCCATCAAGGGCAAAGGATGCTGTCCTGCCTCTTGCCCTTGAAGGGGTTGCTATGGCAGGTGTGAACTTCTCATACCAGAGCATCTTGGCAAGGGTTTGTTCTGGCCTTTACTTTGTGTTGTTGCCTTTTCAAGACACCAGCTGAGACTTCTGTATGCTCTTTCATTTAAAATATGCAAGAAATAATACTATAAAGAGGGATGTAAAAATTAAACAGATGCCCTATTTCTCATCTAAGGGGGCTGGTGGTAAGTAAGAGGGTTTCAGGGTATTTCTAGAGGGCTATGACAGTAGCTGCAAGCACTGAGAAGACCATCTGAGTTACCGGTTATTATTTAAGACTTTATACCATGTAATGGTTTCCTTTCTCCCTGAGATTAAAGACAGAAAAAGCAATACCGTTTCTTTACATAGCAGTAATCAACATTCAAAGCCTTTTTTGCCACTTGGGCAGAAAAGCCTGATATTGAGTAACTAGATCCTGTAAGCAGATGAGGAGAGATGCTGTTCTGACACATCAAAATATCAAAGTCATGGCAGAGCCACATCCTCTACTTGCCCTGTGACAGGTAGCGGGCAGGACAGGACACTGCTGGATATTTCCCATTGTGGATTTAGTGTCTGCGCATGAGCTAATGATGGCAAATCCAAAGGTAGGATTGCAGCCACACCAATTTGTCTGACCCCTTTGCGTGGTTTTCTCAAGTGAAAGCCTTAGAAGGGGCTCTGGGGCTTGTGGCTTTTGCCTAAGAACAAATGCATGTCTGTTGCACTGCCTTAAAACTCAAGCTGTGCCTGCTTTTGCTCCCTCACTGCCCCCCTCCTTCCCTGTAGGCTGAAGTCAGGAAGCAAGCAGTGACTCCCAGTGCTTGACACCAGCGAGCACCTTGCACCGACTCAGACAGGAACAGTTCCAACTCAGATTCAGGGTGGGAAGGGAGAGCAGCAGGGTGGGAAGGGAGAGCAGCAGGGTGGGTGAGATGCACTCCTCCAGCACAGCCTTGCACTTTGGTCTTTCTTCAGCCAAGCACTCTGCTTCCTCCCCTTTCAAAGTAAACTCCTGGTTACCAGTGAAGTGAGAGAGAGCTGCTCATCGGGAACAGGAGTTGGTCCAGGGCCCAGCTGGACCCTCTGCTTTCTGGTTGCACTCCTGAAGCAGCAATGCTGCCACTTAAATTTTAACCAAAGGTAAATTTACCCAGCCCTCTCACAGCTTAGTTTCACACTGATGTGTGATACCTTCTTGCTGATACAGACTGATATGCACTGGACCATACAGGGGCCACCACTGCACACCTGAACCCCTCCTCCCCTCTCTGTCCTGTCGCATCCCTCCCACAAGCAGCAGAGCCCTCACTGCCCACTGGACTCACAGCCTGGGGCCAGCTGGGGCTCAGCCCTTGTGCTAGCACACCTGCCTGTTTTCTGTACTGCTTTAAGGATTTAACCTTTCCTCTCTGCTCTCATTCCAAGATTTTCCTTCAGGCCTTTGCCACCAGGAGTCTGGATTATCACTGCAGCTGTAGCCTTGCCTCCTGCAAGTTCCCACAGAACAGTCCTCATCCTGGCTTGCTGATGGGGTTGCCTCACCCTACTTTGGGGTCCTCTCTGCTGAATATGGGAAGGCACAAGGCAAGATACATTTCACTGCTCACAGTGCAAGGCTTGGCAGTTCCCCCCTCCTTCATCTTTACGCATAGAAGCATCTGTACAACCTCTCTTTACAGCATCTCCTGGTGTGGTTTTGCAGGGACTATGTTTTCTTCCCCACCCCACGTTCATCTCACCCTGTATATGATGCACACTCTGGGCAGCAGCACAGCCCCCTTTCCCTAACTACACTGTGACTGCTGCACCCAACTCTGGTCCTGGCTCAGAATTCACAGAGACTATCAATCCATCCTGACTCATCAGCACCATTTCCAGTGAGACAGAGCTCTGCAGGCAAATCACTGCAATACATTACCAGCATGAAGCTGGTTTCCCTCTGCGGGAAAATGCAGACTCAGGTGCCCAAGGCAGCAGTGCTCTCCTGGAATCCCCATTTCCCTCTTGCAATTTACCTTGTTGCCCCATGTTCTCCTTATCCATCATCCATTCCTCCATTTTGCCTTTACTTCAGCTCCCCCAGCCATCTCTATCTGTACTGGTAATGGCTGTATAATAACATTACCAAAGGATTTGTTTTCTTTTGCAGACAGCCTCTCCATAGTCTAGCTAAGTCAAATTAAAGCCTGACAATTGGAACTTGATGAAAATGTAGAGAAAAAGACCTGGAAGAAGAACAGGTCTCCTGAGTCATGATCAGTAATCTGTCATCAATCCTCCTGCATTTATATGAGCTTCAATGGAGGTTAAACGCTTTTTGCAGATGCCCTTTTTTATACATGCTTCTTACAGTACAGTATTTTTAAATTAAAAATATATATATTGCTGTGGAGAAAATAACCTTCCGTTTGGCACAAAGTACGATTCTGGACAACAACCAGACCTGCGTACATTTGCTTTCTTTTGCACAATGTCTTATGCTACTTCCTCCCTTGTCTAGAAAATTCACAATGAAATATAAGCAAATATATGTTTTATTTGTGCTGTGAAACTTCTCATGAAAGAAAGATAGCCTGTCTTTTATAGTTCCTGTAGCTATAACTAAAACATGTGTTTCCAACATAAATCAGAGTGATATAACTGTTTACATATCTTGTACAGTGCCTTTTTGTTCCTCCTACAGAAATCTCCTATAAGATCCAATAGAAAATAATTCTTTTACATCCACCTAAGAAGGCTGTATTCTCATTTATAGTGAGCAAATAGAAACATGAGGGGCAAAGGAAGGTGGGGGCTGCACATCTGGGATGTTTAGGAGGTCTCCCTTTGTGCAACACACTTTTTGGTGAGGCTATGAAACCATTTCATCAGAGGGTACCAACAGAAGCACAGACCAGATTTACCCTGCTGAGTCACTGGAAGGCAGAGTGCAAATATCCAGGTTGAACTGCATAAGCTTTGGTATGTGGCTAGTAGACCCTGGCTGGTTTTCCATCCCTGTGATGGGAAAAAGTGCTGGCATCTCAGAAGCAGACATTGCTAAATGGTCTCTCAGGTCAGCTTTGCTGTACTGTCCCACCCAGGAACCCTGTGCCTTCCAGTTGAGCGATAAGGGAGGCATGTTTTGAGAAAGGTGGCTGTGATGATGCAGACATCCTCTGGCTGCTCCTCTTGCTGCAGGGGTAAAGTCTAACCACAGCCAGACACAGTCGTGATGAGAAAGAGGAGCACTAGGGCTACACAGCCTGGGCTCAGGGTAAAGGAGCTGCCTGGCTGGCTCCTTGAATGGAATCTTAGAGCATCACTGTCTCACAATGCTAAAGCACAGCACTGCCTGCAAGTGTATGACCACAATGTGAACCAGGGAGAGCTGTCAGCAGCAAGAATGGCAAGAGGAGGTGGAACTGTTTGACTTGGCTCTGGGATACTGGTAAACTAAAGGAAATGACAGTAAAGGTAAAAACGTCACTGTAATAACAGTAACTCTGTAGTAATGCTGCTCCCTCTTTCATTCAGAAATCCCAAATACTGGGGTGATAGGAAGAATGTTGTTTGCCCATTGGGGGAGGGTGGACACCTCTGAAAAAACACAGAAACACCTAGGGCATGAGTGCAGAGCCCACAAGAAAACCCTGGAAACACCAGGCTCACCTTCATTTTCAACAGCCAGCGGCAGAAGAGTTTGAGCCATGCAAAAAAGCAGAATGAGGGTTTAGGTCTAGCCTGCTCCTGGTGCATCCAGTTTTAGATCAGATTCACACAGAGTCTGTTTGGAGGAAAAGGACAGGAATATGATTATTGCTTTCTGTAGGGGAGTAAGAACATAACCTTCTCCAAGCCTGCTGTGACATGGAGCAGTGTTTTGCTGTTGTTGGTGGATGAAACTGCACATCTGTCGAACAACAATCAGCTGTCCTAAAGGTTTTGTTTTCTTGCCTTTTAGACCCTAATGATCCACTTCCCAGATCCAGGCTCTCAGGTTTGACTGCTGCACCTTGGAAATGCCGTGAGTGGCTCTGTGGAAGCCCTGTTCTGAAAGGATGCCCATGCACCACTATACCAACAAGTTGTGCTTGTGCCCATGGAGCTGCCAGGATGCCTGGGGGTGCTGAGAATCTGCTGCTCTTGCTGGATCTCACTCACAGGAGCTCTGGGACAGTGATGGTGACATTGGTGGCACAGCTGCTCCCTGTCTCCTGGCCTGCAGCACATGCTGCACTCAGCTGGCACTCATGTGGAAGCAAACACCTTCTGAGAACCCTCCTTTACTATATCCTGAAGGGAAGCCTTCCTGCACTGAGGATGCTCAGCATTTCTGAAAAGCAAATGCACAGCTGGGAAAGTACATAGACAGACATGTACTCTTTCCTTAGCCAGGGCCAATGGATGTTTCAGGTCCAGCAGAAGTGACACGTTGTTTGGTTTTGTTTGGAAAGAGCTTGAGGACCGAAAATGTGAGGTACAACCAGCATGCGCTTATTAGAGATGTCCATACTTCTGGCTGTATGTCAGTGCTAAGACAGAGTTAACATCCTGGCAGTGAGCATAGAGACAGCTTGCACCTCAGAGAAATATTCTTAGACAGTGAGGAGTTTATATGCTATTTAAATTTGCAAGGATTTTCTCTGCAACCACAAACACAAGCCTGCATGTGTATAATGGGTGGAGGAGTTGCTATATGATTCTTCAATGATGAAAGACACTAAGTCAACATGCTCTGAAGTTTACCAAGCTAATGCACACAGGGCTTTTTCTTCTGTTGTTCCTGCTCCCTGCACATCTTGCACAGTTTGATTTACTTATTAAGAATATTATGTTCGATTCAGCTTAGCGTAAAACCAGGGAGAGATGAAAAACAGGAAGGCAATATATGAGTAACTTCTTGCTGCTGACCTCTGTTGTGTCTGCAGCTTGCTGTTAGGACAAATGCATACAAGTAGAAAAGCTGTGTGAGCAAAAAGGCAAACAATAAAATCCTATTAGAAAGAAAGCATCACCACTGTGTACTGGAAGGTACATTGAAATCAATGTTAATAGCTTCCTTGGAAAGGATTTACAAGGTAAATGTTCCTGAGAATTGCCTAGCAAATAGATGGTCTGACTCACAGGAAGAGGCTGTAGTGTTTCCTGACTACTTAGCTACTTACTATACCACCTGGATGAGACAAGCAGAGATTTCTTTCTACTGAGCTAGAAAGATATCAGTTCCAATGTTTCCAGTGCTCACAATTTATTTCTGAATCTTATTCTTATTTTCCCTTAAAGCTTTTTTACTTGGAGTCCTGTAAATATATCAGAAACAGGGCTTTCATTTTTTGCAAGGAGGATGTTTGGGTTCTCATATTTTATGAGGAAAATATTTTAAATGTATCCCAAAAACTGTCCCCCTTCCCAGCAATGGCAGAACTTTGCCTTGTGAGCTAGAAATACATCCACTATCAAAGACTAAGGAAGCAATTGAGGAATACCTGAAAAATTCAGGACACTCACATAATACAGCCACCAAGGGATTAGCCTCCTCCCTAGACTGCGGTGTGCCAGGACACATAACCTGCTGCTGGTGGACAGATGGCAATGGCAAAAAGCAGTATAGTCCAACCCCAGCTGTTGGATTCTACAGTTTGTAATCAGAAATTGTAGTAATGTCATTTACCCTTTAGCCACTACGTGCTGAACTGATGGCCAATGCCAACGGCTGTCATCAGAAAAAAATGATACCAGTGTATTATTTGGTCAGTGTTAACAAGCCTTGAATAATCTAATTTTTCAAGATAATTAGGCTGCCCCGTCTTTGGGCTTGTACCAAAGCATCCTGCCTCTACAGCACTGAAACAGTGTTGTCCTGCGTTACCCCCAGGCTGCCCAGCTTATTCTGTCAACCATAGTGTGCCCCATGAGAGACAAAACTCTGTGACTCCCATTTACATAGTGCTTTCACTAAATTATTATCACCAGGGCTGTATCCAGATTAGAAAACAAATAGAAAAAGGACTGCTTTCTGACACTGAGGGCAAGTGGCCCACATTGGCCTGGCTAAACTCTCTTTCACAGGATAATGGTATGGCTGCCTTCAAACTGCCTGAGACATCTATATCCATATATATGTCACACCTTAGCTGGATCCATAACTCTAAGCAAACTGTTCAAATGAGCACTCAAATTATGCCTCCTTTTTCCTAACAGGCTTCCTGGATCCAAATCTCCTCTCATACTGGCGTAAGCCAACACTATAAAGCACAAAGAAAACAGCAAATAAAGCCCTGTTCTCCTGTGGCACAAGCGTCTTTTCACTAGACATCTAGGAAGAAGATTTTTATTTCAATTTGTTTTCTTCTCCATTTTTCAGTTTTGCAATCAGTGAAATCTTTAGTATTGTTCAAACACAATTCACAGAATGCTTTCAGATGAATGATAACTGGTTGTATATGTATCCACCTTAACATCTTGACCTTCCTTTCCTTTACATGCCAGCATAAATCAGTGAAATCACTATATAAAACCAGTGTGAGATCAGAATCAAGTCTATGTGCAATGACCATTATTAAAGGGAAAAAAAATAAGTGCTTCCTTCCCATTCTATCACATAGCATCATTTGCCAAACAACATGCCATGTTGCCTTGAGGCACATGATTAACGCCAATGCAGTTCCAATAAAGCTTACAAAGCACACTGCCCCAGTCTCCCTGGAGAGTAAGCAACAACAACGAGCAAAGCCTAAACGATGCTGTTCATCTTTCAGTCACCAGGGACTCCTTATTTCTGAGTATTAATATTTATTTCTTTTTCAGACTAATGACATTTCTTAGCAGTGAATGTTTTTATCAGCTGGCTACAACCACAAGACACTGAGTGTTCATTTCAGCTGTCGTCTTGAAAGGAATTTGCCTTGGAGTTCCACTGCCATTTCCCTTTTTCCAATATGCTTATTCTCTTATTTACATATTGGTTTCCAATTTGTTGCGGTCTGAGTTTTCTCTGCTGTAAATACCAACCCCACCCCCTTTGCTGGGGCAAAAGGCTTTCTTACAAAGTTATCTAAGGTATTCTGTGTGTCATTCATGCGCAGCACTAGGTACAAGTCCTTTTGTGACTGGTATAGTGGCCAGTCAGGGCTAGAACCGGCTAGAACTAGCTGGAACATTAGTTTCCAATACAGAGAGGAACAAGAGTAAGCCTAAATTTATGCCAAATTCTCATTCACACAAAATACTTTGTATACCAATCTGGCAGTGGAAAGAGACCTTACAGTGCCTACAGCTATTTAAGGACCATTTCCAGTGCCAGAACATTGGAAATCCTTCATTGAAGGATCAGCTCCCAACTCTCCAGCATTTGGCCTGACTCTGAAGTTATAGTTTAGACCCACTGTGGCTTTTATTCCTGGACACTTTACCATAACAATCAAGGCACATCGCAAACTAAGCACTTCACTGCCTCCTCAGAGGCAGCCATTTGCAGTGATTGTGTGTGGGTTTAACAGTAAGGTCTCCAAACTCTGAAGGCTAAGAAGCAAAAAATACCTTTTCTCCTTTGATCCTCCAGGGGCTATTCCGAGTATGCAGAAAAATGTAGGTACTCAGCCTAACATATAGCAGAGCTCTTAAGAGTTCAGGAACCACAGTCTCCCCAGTGGCCACACATCACCCTTCCCAGGCATGGAAGTGTGGGGTGCATATTGCTGTCATGCTGTGGGACCTGAGCAAACCTCCAGCCTCAAGCTGCTTGGATGGATAGAGCTGGTGGGCTTACAGCACAGAGGCACGGCTGCAGTGTGATGAGCACAATATGTAAACTTTATTCATGTGTGGTGTGCCTCGTTCTATTTTCTGATAGATAAATAGATAGAGAAAGAGAGAGAGTGCAAGTGAGGGCATTAATAGCATGCTTTCTTTGAGTGAATGAAATATGCTTCCATTCACAATTGACTAAATCAAGTGTGTCTATTCTTTCTTTTACCCATTCTTGAACATGCTTATTAGAAAACCATTGCTGATCAGACCAGAAGTGATTTTTATAAAGGCTTCTAATAAATCTCCTAGCTGCAGTTGCCTAGGAGCCCTGCATACACACTGGAGTCCAACAGAAATCAGGCATTTGAATCTTTGGTTGTTCAGCTCTGATGGAATAAATAGAAATTCAGCATGTTTTGTACCTTCAGCAAGATCTGACATGATGCAAGACACTAAAAGTGTACTCAAGTCTAACGCATTAGTGCATTAATTGAGTATGTACAGGTAAAGAGGTAGCATCATTTCACTGGATACATGAATCTTAAAGGAGTGAAGAGAATTGCTCTTTTGCAACACCATCCACTGTCAATTCCTGAAGGCAGAAAACAAGAAGTGATGAGCCAAGAGTCTGATCTAGGGTGGCAGATCCATCTTTACCATGGGAAAAACTATGAAATGACATCATCTCTCATAGTGTGGGATCTGTCACCAGCAGTTGTAAACAAAGACTGATATACAAGCCAAGCAGCCTTCTTAGACAGCAAGACTTGATTCAAATATGCAATCCTAATGTGTTGGAGAAAAGATCTTAAAGTACCCTGAATTTATGTAACTCCTTTATGTAAAGTTACCCAGCAAAGAGTATCTCCAGACTCAGCAAATCTGACCTCCTCACCAAGTGATCTTAACTAAAGTTACTTGGCAAAAATCTCCCTGATCCTGGGGTCTTTAAAATGAAGGATGACACACAGGTGGAGGCCAGTTCTGCAGGCACCCAAGACTCCTGCTCATTTCATGCTATGTCATATGTAGGCCTCCAGCATGACCCTGTAACACATTGTGATTAATTTTAGACCCTGAGCACAGATTTGAGTTCCAGCAGTTGAAGTCCATGCTGTGGACTCCAGCCTCACACCTCCCTGGGGCTGGGGATGTGGGTTATGCATTCACAGCCCCCCAACACAACCTGTCTCCTGCTGTAGGGCTGTGCCTGTCAGGCTGTGCTTACGTGATCTGCCAGCCCCTGATCTCTCTCCTGTATAGTCACGAAGAGGGAGAGCGACAGAGATGCTGCCTTGAAATTACAAGGGTTGTCCTGCAAATCACCCTCCTTAGGGACCACCAAGAGCCATGGCCGTATGCACCAGCGATGTCTGGTGTGTGTCCTCCACGACACCCAGTACAGTGCTATCTCACAGAGTACACAAGGTGATTTTCAAGACAAATGTGTTTGTTATAGCATCTCTCTGAGAGTGTGGTTGTGTGCAGATATGAGAAAACTGTCATCATAAGACAAGTCGCTTATTATGTCAATGCTTTATAGTACTCGTGCCTTCCAACTGAGCAATTGCAACAGCATAGGAGTGGCTTTATTTGTCTTAGCTGAAGTGCCTCCAAATTTGATAAAAGATAAAACAGCATAGGCCTTCTCATATTAAAATAGCCTGTATTACTAGACTGCTACAAATTTACACCTGAAACTCTTGCAAAAACATTTATGCGCCAGTATTTTATTTCCAAAAAAAACCCAGTAGCATTTCAGAGACTTAAATCAGCTCCTGTAAATTTTAGAGACTATTCCCATGAGATGCTTCATTAAACAAACCCTAAGAACAAATAGAAGGCTGATGACCCTTTATGGAAGAGTATTACTGATGATCTTTACACCCTGAGAGGATAACAGCTCAAAGCCTAAACAGTGCTAGTGCCGCGCTTGGATTTTGAAACACTGCCACCTCACGTCAGTTTAGCAAGGAGGCACAACCCAGGCCAGCTTCCCAGGGCTCTTGGTAGAAGAGCTAGTGGTTGCCCGGCAGCATATGGCACGGCAGCCTCGCTCCAAGAGGCACTGTTGCCCACATTATTGTTGTTATTTTTTAACTGAAAATCAGTAATAATGTCTATACCTCTTTACAAACCTAGGGCCAACATGCGCTCTCCTTTGGCAGGTTAAGCATCCAGAAAACACAAGCTATAAAGTTGGATACTAGTATCTGCTATTTCACACCGGTATCTGTGTTGCATTGGATCCATTGACATCTCTTGAGAAGGCACCAGAATATCATTCACTCTTCTTTCTGGCTCCGCAAGGCATGGGGGAAAGCTGGACATGGACAGACACTACCAGGATGCTGAGGCCACAACTCCAAAGGAGAGCTGCCCCTGCAGCTGGCTTAATTTTCACATCCTACAGCAGAGCTTGCTTTATTGCTCTATTTTCCACTGCTTCTGAGTAAGAACTGAAGTGTCTCCCATACCAGGGAGACAACTGGAGAGTAACCTCTGGCATAATCATTGGTTTTAGTGTAGAGCAGAGAGTTAAAATAGGTGCTGTGGTTTTGCAGTCAGTAGAATACTTCAGTATTTAATAGTTTGGCTATCCAACACTTCTGCAAAAGGACTATTTTTTTTTACCTGAAGGCTATTGTAGAAGGCAATAGTGAACTATCAGCTGCAGTGTTTGTGTATGCATGAGCTGAATTAGGTGGGCCCATGGAAGGGGATAGAGCTCCTCCAGCATACTTTCCTATTGATCTTGTCAGTCTATATCTGCCCATCTTATACATGTCTGCGTGTGAGTTATTCACACACACAGAATCAGGCCCTATTTCAATGCTGTAATGTGCCCAGTTCAGCTAAAATGCCTGAGTGTGTGTTCAACTTCATGCTCTTAACACTAGGCAAAACGTCATTTTACGCTCACTTTAGGAGGCATAATTCTCTTCACCTTGAGTACTCACCTGCTTGATCCCCTCTTCCAGGCTCTCTGAGACAGCGTGGCACCTACAGAGTCCGCAACACGTTGTGCAAGGAGTGCACTGAGCACTGAAGTGCCTGTCTGGCTCCTGTGAGCACTCTGTTGGGACACTCCTGACGCTGGTCGGCTCATTCCCCGGGCCTCGGGGGCTGCAGCCCTGGCCCGGCTCCAGCCTGGGAGTAAGCAGTAAGGGGGCTTGTAGGACACAGGAAGGGAATCCAAAGTGAAACGGGACAAGTGTGGATAAATACAACCTGGAGGAGCCGTGAGGTGGCACTAGGGAACTGCACAGCACACGGCAGAGCGGGCAGATTAGGGCTCTAATTAAAACAACCCTCAGGCTCTGCCCCAGCGAGGCAACCAACCCAGACTCACAGCATATATAAACAGGCTTGAATGTTTTGTCAACAGTCTGGAGAAGTGGATTGAGGGCAAAGCAGCATCTCAGTGCTGAATAGAGAGGTGTTTAAAATTTGCCTTATATTAGGAAGACGCTTACACACTTCACAGAAGGGGTGTCAGGGGTGGCCTCAGCCCCTGGGAAGTATTTTCTAGTTGCCACTCACCCTTAAGAGGGTCCCCATGGGCAAAACTCATTCTTAATCCAGTGGAAGCTCCTGCATGGAAAAGTTGATAGGGTTGATGGTAGGAGCCCATCACAACCCAATTTCATGCCAGTTTAAAATGTCATGGCGTCACATCCTCCAGCAGCAAATGTTTCAGAGCTAGAAACGAGAATTTAAGCCATGGAAAACTGAAGAATAATCTGCTCATTTGCCCATGGGCTCTAATCTGTTAGTAGCTGCCTTACTTAGGTCATATAGCACAGTTATTTATATTTCCCATTACTTTATGAAAGGTACCAGTTTTCATTATTTACCTAATCAGTTAATCCTTCCTGACATTCTGCCTTTATTATGGGATAGTTCGTGACATGTAACTGCTTTGGGCCATTCTGTTGATCTCCAGTACCCAGAAACCGGGATTACACTTCTAGATGTGTAATTTCCAGGTGGAATAGATACAACTGCCCTTCCCATCCCTCCAAGCTAGGGTTGCTTGTGCCCTCTGTACAGCTCAGAGGGATTTCTGCAAGGAATTAGCTTGTCTGATGTGGTCATTTTCTGCTTTCTTTTTGACAGTAGATTGTCAGAGAAAGCAGAACCAAAATGAAGACCTGACTTCTAGAATGGTAGTTTGCAGATACCCACACTTGAAATCACATGGCTGCATAAGTAGGTACAGTTAACACCGTTGCCTGAACAAACAGGTTTCCCTGCTGCAACAGGACAAGCCTTTCATTGCAGGCATGTAGAAGTTCCTCTTGTGCAGTAGAAACATCTGGTAGTAGATAGATTAAATAAGACAGAAATTGAGCTGGGAGGAGAGGAAGGAGACAAGGATAGGAAGGAAGCAAAGATGGCAAAGCTAGCAATTAGGTCCAGTGATCTGTTGCTGTGCAAGCTGAAGTGGGAGGAGAGGAAGTGGAGCATTGTTTGGGTTGTCAGAAGAAGAGAAAATCGAAGCAAAGAGGGAAGAACAATAAATATAGATGAGTTCAAGTACTCTTTGAATCCACATAACAGTTTTGAGATTGAAAAAGCACACATCAGACCAAGACTTATCTACCAACTCATCACAATGCCATCCTATTTTCTGCAGACAGAAAAGTGATGATCCCTGCTTCAAGGCAAGCCGAGTCCTGAGGTTCCACAATGAAGCATATACAGATGCATGCATATGCATGCATGCACATGCTCACACAAGCAAACAGCGAGCACGCACATATACACAGCATGACAGGAAAATGTTCAGAATTGCATTTAGCATCTCAAGAAACCTAGGGATTACAGATTGGACTGTGAAAACGAATCCGTGCAGCCTGTACTGGTATTGAAAATATATGCCCACCAGTCCCTTGGTTGCCATCTGTCCTTGCCACTGAATACCAAGCAGGAGCACTCCATATATGCTTGCCCAATTGCAATTCTGCTCTCCTTAAGTTTGGGAGAAGCAGAAAACACCATAAGAATGACAAGCTGACAGCAACAACATTGCAACAATATGCTGTGGGAGAAGGAAAAGGAGAGAAAGAAAGGGCACTTCCAAAAGAGATCAAGATGTGACGCTGACATTATCACACCCCAGGGAGAGAGCTGAAACCATGCAACTTACTTAATTTCAAAACTTTAGGTTCATTCAGATTTCCACTCCCAAAGGTAAGCAGCCAATTTCCTTTCCTCATGAATAATTCAGCCTTGCTATGTATTTACTTCACATGTCATCTCCACCTTAGTGTGTGACAGTTCATTTTGGGCAATATCCTCAACATTCTGGAAAATATCTTTCTCTTTCCTTTTACAAAACATTTTCAAATTTCTTCAGTTTCTAGATCAAAGCTATTGGAGTGAGTCCAGGAAAAGTAGGGGTTTTTTAGCCTGTGGCTGTACATCAATCAGCAGGTCACCAAAGGTTTCTGGATGAAATGTTAACACTGCTTGGGAAGACATCCATAAGTTAATGAACACTTCAGCACAGGAAGGAGGAAGTAAAGAGTGACTCAAATCAAATCCAGGATTTCTTGATTTCAGTAAGAGAGAACCAAATCTCTTCTCAACTTTGCCAAAACTGATGATTGAAGGCACATGGAAACACATGTCATAGCTTAGCAAAGCTGTCCCTGAAGTCCATGAAGACATCCTTTAAGGTTTTTGTGGTCCTTGGCTCAGACACAAAATGCACATGAAGTACTGATCAGAAAAAGGGCTGTGCAGAACTCAGTGGAGAAAAGAAACCCTGGGCAGGCTGACAGGTTAGAGATCAAGCTAAACTGGGTGTGAGCTTCTACAAAATGCAGGTAGGAAGAAGTTTTTTATTCCTAGAGAAAAGGGCTCTAAAAATTTTGGAGCCAGGTCCAAATTGCCTAAAACTTCAGGAGATATTTGCATTTGGGATTCTGTCTCACATCCACCCTAAGTATAAATAGGGATTATTGAGGGAAGGGGTCCTTTCAGTAATCTAGTCACTAGTGCTGAGCACAAGCTAAAGCAAACTGGAAATCTGAATCAGATCCCAAACTTTGTGTTCAAGCTTGAAATTAAATTTCTCCCCTGCTAAGTTCTAGTATCTAGCTCTTCCAAGTGTGAAATAAACCACAGTAACTGAGCCAAGAAAATCAAAAGAAGACACCCATCTCATGCCAGGCTGGTGATGATGGGATGAGAAGCTGCTTGCATGAGACAAGCTGCCTTTATACTCTCTGCAACTAATAAAATAAAGGCCTAGCTATGCCAGCATTTTAGATTATAATGAAAGCATAATTTGCAAAGCTGTAGTTGAAGGGCATCTCTTTCTCTCTTCTTATATCAGGACTAAGACAGCCCTATAGAAACCAAGCTGAAACTTGTTGGAAGCTCCATCTATGACCCAAACCAAAGTGCCTTCCTCCCATTCAGTTCATAGAAGTTCAGATAAGGATCTGCTATTTCTGTCTTTAAGCCTAGAGCTGACTGCTGTCAGTCTCATTAAATGTGCAACATACTTGAAAACTTGTACAGGGCATAATTTTGCCAGAGGGCAAAAACTGGCCAAGGGTATAAAAGCTCCAAACATCCAGGGTGGAGGAAAGCAGGCCTTGCAGAGAGGCATCCATGAAAGCAGTAATAAAAAGGTAACCTTCCTTCCGTCCCATAAAATCAAGCAACAAATGGTATCTGCAGTGCTGACAGAAGTTGATGTTTGCTGAGGCTGTGATATAGCCATTGGCTGTTTATCTAATGCAGATAAATAAGCAGATATCAGAGTAAAGGTCAATGAAGTATTTGCCCTATCCCTAAATTACATGAATGTGTCATCATGCAGATCTTAGCTCAGTGTAACTACCCTGGCTCATGTTTCAGCTAGTTCCTTTCATCCCAGAAGTGAGCATTCCTATTTTTTGACATGTAAAAGGTAGTGAACAAAGTTCAGGAGGCACCAAACAGAGGGAGGATTCCCTAACGTTGTCATGAGAAAAGGGCTGCTGGCCAAAACAACTGTGTCAGCAGCACTTGTACATATTCAGAAAGTACATTCTGAGCAAGAATTTTATGATTCCATGGGTTTGTAGTCAGAGAATATCAGAAAGCAAACACAGAAAACCCCTCCACATAGTTTACCCAAATATGTGGCCCAGCATAGTGCGGGAGGAGATAGGGAGTGGGGAGGGAGGCGTTTTACATGCCTGAAAGAGCTGTTTTTCAGTGTGTGGCCATACTAAATACAAAAAGTATGAGTAAGAGCCATGGGAGAATGTGAGGAAATCCCTTTGGAGCAGCTAGAGGTCAAACCCTGTTTTCTTGGACACAAATCTAAATGCAGGGTGCGCACTAGTGAACCTGAGTGCAGATGCGGTGCAGTGGCTCCACACTCTCCAGGATGAACACGGCTAGACACAAATGTCAGTACATCATTCATATCTCCCTGAGAGAGCCCTCCTGGGCTCCTATGATACATTGGTTTTATCTTCTTCACATCACAGCAAAGTCTTCCTGCTGTATCACTATCTCGGACAGGATATGGACAAAGATTCTTACTTTTTATTTGACAACTACTACAGTACCCTGAGGCCCCAGCTGCAGCTGGAGCTCCGCTGTGCAAAGCGTCATGCCACATGGAACAAACACCTTTTCTGAATTTTGGCATCGCTTCCTGCCCCAGAGTAACAATCACTCACAGGGGGTGCTCTGCATCCCCAGGCTCCCCCTGCTCAAAGTGAGAGCCTTTGGGTGGGCTCAGGACTCCAGCACAAACTTTGCTCCAGGAGGCATGTCTGTGAGCCCATATTATGGCTTTGCCTCATTTCTCTTCAGCATCTCTGACTTCCCAGGCCCTTAGCAAAAAAAGAAAAGTAGCTGCTTCATGCCTCTGTTGGCTTCACACAGTTAATTTCCTCCTGCAGCTGGCTCTATGTCCTGTGTTACATCACTACAAGGTGGGATAATACAAAGCCAGGTCTATCTTCATATGCTGTCAAGACATTTGGGACAGTAATGTGCTCCAAGCCTCCTCTACTCACCTTCAGGAGCTGCAAGCCTTGGAAAAATAGATGCTTATAAATATAATTCAGCCACAAGGCTGGTGCAGTGAATCAAAAACAGTGCAGGAAAGGATCTTGACTCTCATTACCACGAACAAGAGAAAGGTGAATCCTGTGGCTCAAGCTCCTCAAGAATTTATGCTCTGATATAACTGAAACCTCCCAGGAGATCCTGGGTCAAGATAGAAGAAATATACAATTTATGGCATTCCTAGTGTATCCATCTCCTCCCCCAACATGTAGCTGCCATTTATGTTAGCTGTAGATTTTACTCAAATTACTTTTCCTGCAAGCTACTATGATGATTCTTGTCTCTTTGCATGAGAAATAAGAATACTTGCAACAACAAAAAAGTCAGATGGAAGGGATTAGAGACCAGAAAAAAACCTTCATTAAAAACTATGGATCCACAGCGGCAAATTATTACAGACCAGTAACTTCAGCTAGGATAAAAAATGGTAGAGCAGTTACATAGTGCCAGTTGAACAGATATAATTTCTCAAAGAACCAAAACTGCAAGAAACACCAGAACTGTTAAAAAACCCACCTTCTAAGGACCAATGTTCTCCCCTAACATGAGACACCACTTGCTACTTTCTTTTATAAAAGGTCCTGCTATAGAAACACCCACATTTCAGAGGGGTGCTAATGGCCTCATGCCAGCAAGATCTGCAGATGCTAGGTCATGTCTGTGTGGCAGATGCACTAAGGCGCTGGGTTCTTCTAGTGGGTAGGGTGCTCAGTCTGTGCTGTGGTTAAGAAAACACTACTTCCACCAGAAAACAGCTTTCCAAAATGGAAAACTTGCCCTTGCTCCTTGTCCAGCCCACACCCAGACTTTGAAAACAGTCATCTGTGAAAAGCCATAGCACTTCTTCCTCAGCTTTGGTGTAAATGTTTCACTTTCTGTCCCAATTATCTGCTTGGGTTATTCAAATTACTTACAGCACCCTAGGGTGACCAGCCTCCTAAATTTGGCCGTGTTGTCCCCTAGTGATACGTCTTGCAGGCACACATGACAGCAAGGCATCATTCAGCCCCCAAACTGGAAGACCATGACCCCTGGGCAGTCAAAAAGGTCCTTCATACAGCAGAGCAGAAAATAATCCGCTAGAAAATCACAGCCTTTTGTTTTACCAATTGACACTTCCCAATCTGCCCCAAGACAATTGCTGAGTTATTTGTGGGGTTGTTTTTTCCTCCTTCACTGCAGCAGCTGCTGCTTTGCTTTTTACAAGTATGCTTTCTGGCCACCACTCAGCAGCTGACCAGCTAGGGAGCAGGGGGACACAGGAGTAGCTGGTTACATGTGCTTTGCCACAGCCTCACTTGTGAGGAATTACTACCATTGACTAAATACAAACACTTTGTGAATTTGACAGGTACGTGTGTTGTATATGCTTTCACAAAGGCCAGAGAAACTGATTCCCAGGAATTCAACAACTTTCTCTTAATTAGTAGAATTTCATGATGTAAGAGGTAGATTTCATTTCAAGCTTTTTCTCTATTTGGACATGAAGAAATTATTTATTAGGTACAGTCAAAAAATAGCCTTACATTTGCTAAGTGTCTATAAACCTTTCAGAAAGCAAGAGCTAGCAGATGTGTAAAGGGCATCCTGTTTTAGGTATTTGCTTTTAATAAGAGATTGATGTGGCAGCACTTTTGTTCTTAATATATGTAATATTACTGGAGGGTTTTAGTTTACTAGGATACTAATGAGGGTTTATTTGAATGATGATATATTTATGTTCTCTGTATTTGACAAACAGTTTTAAAAATAAAACGTTGGTTAGAAGAGATGTATAATTATGTGCATCCACGTGGGGAGTTCCATACAGCTCATACATAGACAAGGCAAGCTGTGCCTTTAAAAGCACCTTCTGATCCCAGCCAGAGCATCATTGGAACAAAGTTTGGAAGTGTTTTTAGGAGCATTTGAGGAACTTTCCTTTAGGGGTGACACTGACAATTCCTGATTCTAACCACAGTGGCCAGATGTCTGAAACTGTTGGAAGCCCAGTTTAAATTACCTGTTTTCTATGAGCCTTCTTTTTTGGAAGAATGGATCAAATTAATCATATTATTAAAATAACAGCAGGGATACTAATGACTGCAAGCACAGGGCATTGGTCCAGGGAGAATGAGAAAATTAATTGCAGTTGCTATAAACCAACTTGAGCACACCTGCTAAACTGGGGAAGCCAGAGCAATGTTTATTTTGACACTTTTTTGTGGGAGAATGCTTGGAAAGCTACAGATATTGTAACATTAGTATCTTATGTAGTTTCAAGTCTGAAATGTCCACAAATGAAAATACCAAGATGTTAATACATGAGACTTACATGCACCCAATTAGGGCTATTAAAAGTAAGAATGCTGTGGATAATTTCCAGTGTTAATTAATTGAAATAGTATCAGTTGGAGAACGCCTCCCCAGAAGCTGCCTCAACTAACCCCTACCAGCTATGATTTATCGCCACTTGGCCTGGCAATATGGAAATTTTAAAGACTGAACTGCTGCTGCAACCTTACTCTTTAGCAGTGAAATTACACTAGAATTCTATGCAGTTTGTTAGGAATGAAATAAGGAGATACTTTTAATAATGATGTTGGGTTAGAATGTTGTAAGGATTTGCAAGTTGAAGCCTGAAGGATTTCTGTGATATCTGAAGCAAGCAGTAGGTAGCCTATGTTTATTAATTTCACTGAATCATAGAATAGTTTGGGTTGGAAGGGACATTTAAAGATCGTCTATTCCAACCCCTTGGTTCAATGGTTACCATGAAGAAAAATGTTACCAAGGAAAAAATAAAAAGGTTCAAAATTTGGAATGTACTTTTTCAGCATGAGCTGAGGCCCAGGTGGGGGTTCCTGTGTTTTCCCAAATATGAAGAACATGTATTAAGAGTCTATAAACTGGGAAATACTAGAAAAAGCCTGAAACAGGAAAATATGCTCATTATAGGATGGTGTGGTGAGGGGCAGGTTTCCTTTTAACCCTAGAAAAGGTTTGAGGCAAAACTACTAAGACATCCGGGGGGTGCCCTCTGAATAAAATCCTCATTTTAGCTCAGTTAAGAGCTATAGGGTTTGCTTATTTTGAAAGGTTTTTAGATAGCAGAACCTGTTGTACGCATTTACAGTTAAGAACCTTTCCTGAAAATGCAGATGAAAACTATTAGGCAAAGTGTTATGTGTAAAATGCATCAGCCACAAAAGGCAAACTTGTAATGTGTTCAGTTTGTAATGTGTCATCTGACTAATGAAGGGATTTAGAATAATTATTCAATCAAATATAAGTGGATAGGGAAATAAATCATTTACTTGGTTGATAATAGCTAAGATAATATGACCTAAGAATGAAAGATTACTTTCTAATTTTATTACTTATTTAAATAATTTAAAAATAATTATACTTGTACAGTTTTATGACCCAACACAGTGCTGCAGCAAGTAATTTAAGAGCCATTTGCATTTTGGCAGTCCCTCACACCTTCTTCAAACATGGTTTTTGCTGTTGGGACAGGAAGACCTGTCTGTGTCATTCTGGAGTTTTCATTTGTAAGTGTGAGATTCACCAGATACTCATATTTATGCACAATTGTCCATCTTGAAACCAGAATCTAAGACCAAGGGTTAATTCAATCCCTCCCTTATAGCAAGAAGATGCAAACAACATTGCTATCCAGCTTCTTTTTGACAATAGGTGAGCTGGAGTTAGAGGGACAACTAAAAGGAAAGCAGCGCAAGCTAAGAAAAACAATGAACAGAAAAATTAGTTAGGAAAACTCTGGTCAACTGTGCGTGACTTTCTCCCCAAGAAATGGCAAAGAAAAACACCCAAGTAAAGGTGTAATCAGCATATGGATATTTATTGCTTAAAATACAGCAAAGCCCAACAGAAAGGCTCAGCAGCTACTGTAAGCTTTCATTTCAAATTTTAGTAAGTGGATTGTGGCTGCATAGGTTATGATTTAACTTGCAATATAAATATTTGATTGGACAGAAATATTTTTAGTAACAAAATTTAATAGTGCCATGCCACTAATAAATCTGATTTGTATTACAGGACTAAAGTTGTTACCAACAAGATTAAACACTGAAGATGTATTAAAATTTCCTTTCAAATAAAGGCTGCCTATCAGTGCATAATCTTGTTATCAGTCCAGCTAGGAGGGTTGCTCCCAGTCCTAATACTCTGATTTTTTGGAAATGCAAATTGGGAATATTAAGAGGTGAGATGTTTGCCTAATGCCAGTGAATTTCATTTTAGGCATGCAAGTATGTTACTCAGAAAGGTTACAGGAAACCTTTTTCCTGGTTAAGAAACAAACTGAAAATGCGCTGGCTTTAGCAGTTTACTAGAATTCCTTTTGGTTAGTTATGAAGACAAGATAATATGAAAATGCAGTGACAGTTTGTATTTTGTGGAACCCATCTGTAGAGCAACAAGATATTAATTGCCTTGACAAAAGTTAATTAGAAAGGGGGAATGTAAAACAGCAAAAGCAGGGCCTAAACAGCATCTTTCAGAGGAGGGCTCTTTTAAACCCTCCTGAGGGTGACACCTCTAGACTGCTCACCACAGTACTGATGCCAGGCTATGCTGGAGTAGCCCAAATAAACAACTTCTTTGCTGACAGTAACAGAGAAAATTATTTCTATATTTCAGTTTTAATGAATCCCTGAGGTTTCTCTAATAATTTTTAAACGATGGGCCAGAAATGGAGCTGGCAAAGGCAAGAGGTGTTAACTGGCTGGTTTTTACTCTGAGGATAATTGTGTGCTATCATCTTTGCTAATGTCTGCAAAAGAGAAGGCTTTGATCTCCTGCCTCTGGACTTTGAGTGACTTGTGCCTGGAATTAAGTATTTACAAATTGTATATTCAGACCCAGAGCCTTCTCCCATCAGTATGGACCATAAGGATCATTTGAGTTATCCTATTAGAAGAAGATCACAACTGGAAGCCCAGGCCCAAGATCTTAAATCTTGTTACAAGACTTTTAATATAAGTTTGGTGTTAACAAGCTGTGGGCAAATCTCCCAAAATCTCCTTTTACAATATCAGATGAAGTCACCTTTTTGTTACTGTTAACAAATATTCTGAACCCTTGTGCAGAGGAAACATACACAAACATGCACAAGGTGCAGGAGCTGAAAGAGCACTGTGTAAAGCGCTTTTGGCTGTGGAGTTTTCTCCCATAAGAAACAAGAGTGGGCTTGCACTATGTACCCTCAGAACATGATGCAGACTATCTTCTTGAGTGTATGCAGCAGAAACCATCTATTAGATCATGCAAACAACATTGCATGAGTCCTCAAAGGAGGCAGTGATATCAGTCTTTTTCTGTCTTCAGTGTAAATCTTGTCAACATACAAGGTGCTTAAACACTGCTGTAAAAAACGTGTTATAAAATATAGAGCTAAGCATGCTGGATCAATTATAGCTTCTGCACAGCTAACTCTCGCTACTGCTTCAGGAAGTAAATCTACTGGATTTATACCTCTATAGCATTTCTGTTAAGTCCTGTGCTGTTTACATTGGCTTTATATTTAAGGACCTTACACAGACCTAAATCTGATTTCTGGAACTTAGAGAGGGATTGTGTGTCACAGCTGTAATAAAATTTAATCCTGAGCCAAAACTTTGAGCACAGTCAATGATCAGTGGAGTATGGGCATCACCCCATCAGCTAAATGGTGTCAGAAAATTATCCTCTTTGGTATCCCAGAAGAAGCCAACCTACACTTCTTCTGTTACATTGAACTGCTTTAATTGATTTTGTCCATCTAGACAATGCTGAAATCAACGCACAAGCAGAGCTTTCGTGGCTTAATTGACAGAAGCCTGCAAACACATATTTGCATAGCTTTAAAGGATGATGACTTGTTCCTGTAGCAAATCAATTGCATCTGGTATTTTCAGCTGTGACTAGGATTTTGCTCAGTTCCTTTTCTTTTTCGCTTTACTTTCCGGCACAGAAAACCTCTTCTGTTCTTTTGTTTGTACAGAAGAGCATCCTATATTGTCAGGCAACACTTCAACTCAGCAAGCAAAGTGCTCAATTTATGCTTTGTGTTCAGCAGGATTTTCTTTTTTTTAACTCGTTTTCTTCTTATTGCCATGGACTGACTTTGGCATGACCTTCTATGGAACAGCCCAAAAGCTTTGCTGACATACATTCCCTGTCCCTTAAAAGTAGTAGCAGCGTAAGAGCTTTCAAGCTGCCTACTGCAAGACAACCCATGCATCTGGAAATGGCCCCTGAGCATTCATTCCTCCTTTGCTGAAAATGAGGTCAACAAGTGTGGTCGAGAGTGAAAAAACATTGTTCAGATATGTATGTGCTATATCTCTGAGGAGGTCACCATGCCATTAGGAGGTCATTTGCCAGGTTATGGTAACTCAGGTACCAAACACTATACCTGGCACAGTACCAGCACCTACAAAGAGGATCCAGCTGGCCTGGGCCCAGTGCCATACTGACAGATGGGCATGTGTGCCAGCGTCCAAGTAGATGTAGGCATGGTACCTGTTTTCGAATGCCTTACTGGGCATCTGCTCTGACTTTCTCTGCTCATGACTGAAAGCAGGCATTGTCCCCAATCCCAGTCAGTATGAAGCTGCAGAAAAGCTAAAAGCTGAATTCTAGACTCCAAGGCCCTCATCTATATCTGCTTCAAAGACATTTACACTGACAGAGTGATCTAAACGGACCTTAAGAAGTGAGAATCAGGCTTAAATGCACACTTTTAATCAGAAGGAGGTGCTGCTGAGTCTATCCGCCCTCATGGCTCAAAAAGGGAATTTGTTCTTCTGGGGCACCAGTGAGGGGCAGCAAGAAGCATCATGAAAAACTGGTTGGTGCCTGTGATGTACCCAGGGTAGGCATTGCTGTAGGTACAATGCACTTGGAAGACTAAAAGGAACAAAAACATTCAGCTGGCTTTGAAAGAGAAACACAGTGAGGGTTAAATCTTCTGACAGATTTAAAAATTCTGAAACATCTGCTGGAAAACATACCTGCCTCATTTGTCTTCAATCTCTCCTCTAACTGGTGATAACAGATCTGCGTGGGTTTTGTGTGACAGCAACAGTGAGGAAGCTAGATAAAATCATCAAATACATTTTATATAAGCCATCAATAACAGTATTCAGTCTCTAGCATCATAGGCTGGATGGGAATCCATGCCCATTCATTTCAATCAACATGTCAAATTGATGATGTGATTTAAAAAAAAAGAAGAGGAAGAAAGGAAAGAAGGTTCTTCACAGGCAACAAGTATTTTCAGACTTTTATTTTCCAAAAAATTCTATGGAAAAGAATAGCTACAAGGCAAAACCAGCTACAAGGTTATCCACAAGTGAATGCGAACCACGCAATAACAAAGCCATGAAAAATGACACAAAAAGTAGCCAGAGACAGAACTGCATTTTGGGAACTGAGATTAACTTGCTACACAGATATTGTATATTTAGGCATAGGTGCTTCCTTCAGACACTCTTGAACATGCTCCTCTTTGTAGCACAAGGAATCTTGCACACCTCATCCACATGGGGCAGCTCAGTCACCTCTGTCCCAGCAAATGCAAGGTGTGTTCCTTGGCTTTCATACCACAAATATTGTGTATAAAAAAGCAGCCTTAGATCTTCTGTGTTTTGAACTTCGTGTGTGTTTAGAAAAAAAGAAACTAAAGTCTGATCCCTTAATAAGTAATCAGTTACTAAGAGATTTTCTTCTGTGGAATGCTCCTTGAGTATATGATATTAAGTTGAAAAGTGGTAACCTTGCAACTTTTAAGACATAAATATTCTGTGGCTTCAGAGAAATTTAGCACATATTTAGCAGTGAAAGGTTTAACACTGCACTGCAGACCAGTCTTAAACCATCCTGGCACAGACCACATCTCCAGGCTCTTGCAAAGCCACAGCAAGGTTTTAGCCTTAGAGGCATCCCTTCACACATATCTGCCTTTTCCTCTCCCAGGCCTCTTCCAGCTGCTGAGCTTTCCTTACAGCCACGACAGATGTGCTATGCGCCCTTCAGTGGCCTCTATACATGAAAGCTGGCCTGCCCCAGCTTTCATGACTGCATAATATCACCATGTTCCGGAGGGAGAGCAATACTGGGAAAGCGTTACATGCAGTTGCAGCTCATTTAAAGAACATTGCATCTGGAAACTGCAGCACCTCATGACTAGAGGACTCTTACTGGTCAGGGAGCTCTCTCCACTGACCACCACCTAGCACTGCCAGCCTGTGTCCCACCACGTCTCCCTTTAATAGCACCTGTGCACACAACAAAGCATATTCCAGGAGATTCACAGTCTGTTCAAATTTTTTAATGACAGCAGCTTTCAGAGGCAAGGATGTCACTACAGACTGCACATTTAAAGGTACATAACAGTTCAGAGAGAAGACAAGCACATTAAAATTTGGCTTTACTTGCCAAACCTACACTTGAACAAGGGACATAGGAGTACTTTCGTGGGGTAGGGTCCAGATGCACTGCTACTTCCAGCTACCACCACAGCAAGGCATGGGCACCATGGTACCATAGACAAGTACCATAGAACACCAGGTTGGAAGGGACCTCAAGGATCATCTGGTCCAACCATTAACCATTAGTGTGTAACTAATCCTAGAATCCCAGACTGGTTTGGGTTAAAGGGACTTTAAAGCTCATCTGGTTCCAAGCCCCTGTCACAGGCAGGGACACCTTCCACTAGAGCAGGTTGCACCAAGCCACATCCAACCTGGCCTTGAACACTGCTAGGGATGGGGCAGCCACAGCTTCTCTGGGCACCCTGTGCCAGTGCCTCAGCACCCTCACAGGGAAGAACTTCTGCCTAAGAGTTTATCTCAATCTCCCCTCTCTAGGTTTTCTGTAGCCCCTTTAGGCACTAGGAGCTGCTCTAAGGTCTCTCCTTAAGGAGCCTTCTCTTCTCCAGGCTGAACAAGCTGAGCTTTCTCAGCCTGGCTCCAGATCAGAGCTGCTTCAGTCCTCTCACTCACGTACCAAGTTAAAGTTTAGCACGCTCCCTGCCCGCAGAACTCAGTGCAGGTACATTTTGGACAGGTCCCCGATTCAGTTGGCTGGGAGAAAAGGACTTTGAGAGCATAAGATCATGCATCCACCACTTGGTTATCTGAAACATATATGTTTCAGATGTGAGAAGACAAATTCCTCCTCAAGCATGCAGCTCACACACTGACCCAGACAGAGGCACTGTTTGTTGAGCCATGCAAGTGAACCACACAGGTTCACACACATGTCCAAAGCCAGCCTTTATTGCTTCCTGGTTACTGCATTCAAAGCAACTGAAGAGGCAGAACTGAATCAGGACTGCTATATCATATCTATGAGGATATTCACTCAACAAACATGTCCTAAATGAGCAAGCAACCCTTTTCATTATATGCAAGTTCTCCTAAGCAGGGAAAACTGCTTTGAGCTTGAAAGGGGAACACTCATGTGGCCTCAAATGTCCCTGAGTAATCTATTAACAAATCTTCTAGTTCAAGTATATGGTATTAAAAATACCAACCCTCTTAGCCATTCCCTATTTTTAAACATGAAGCCAGTTACATCCCATGATCACTATTTCACCAACAGAGTAGTTAACTGGTGACACCATGAGGCTAACTTCATAAAACACAGGTGTCATACAAATTCATCTGTATTCTAGACAATGTCAATGAGTAATGTACTTTTATAACATGTCCCAGTTTTCTCATGGCTTCATTTTCCTGTGCCTCTCTTGACACGCTGATGTAAGTATTTAGACCCCTTCTATTTATATGATTTTTCAAAATTAAATCAATTAAATCACTGTTTTTGAAAGCTATAGTCTACAGTCTGGTTTCCTTTACAATCTTTTATATATATGTATATTCTGTAGATTTCTTTTTTAAATATACAGCACTAGTAAATAAGCATTAATATGTTTCCCATACAAAACACCTAAAAACATTATATAGAGTTCTTCAAGACAAAAGGAGATGGTACTCAGTCCCACATCAGGGCAAATTTGTACTTCGGCATTACAGCATTCTGGAATAAAGCTATCCTAAAAAGAGCTTAACCCAGCTGAGTCTTCACTAATACCAGGTTACACAGCGTGGCTGCCTTCTCCCTACTACTGTAAAAAGAGCATGGTGAAAGAATAAAGCAGATAGCTAGCATACACCATGCCAGACTCTAGTTATCAGCAGCTGCCAGTACAGTAGTGTAGCTTGTGGGATTCATATTTACTCTTGGAAAAGTTCACAATAGGGCAAGATAAAGGAGTGCAATTACAGCACCAATGTATCTTGCAGTCACATTCTTCACCAGCTCCCGTCACTCTGGGCTAACAGCTGAAGAATGAGCCCATGATTTTAGAAGCAGCCAACCCATAAATTTCCATGCGCAACTGTAATTACATTAATTAACAGCCATGCTCATAGGCTGAGGGCAGTTTCTGTGGAAGCTGAAGATGACAGTGTTCAGATGATGTCAGTTGTGTTCAGATGAAGTCAGCTGGCCAGTAACACTGTGCACAAGGAGGTCACGGAAATCTCAGAGGTTTCTCAGAGCATCAGTCACCTGTATTCACACTTCATTTGGGTCATAGAAGCCAAGTTCATTGCTGCTTCAAACAGAGCTAAACCCTGCCGCTTCCACATACAATGGATTGCTTTCCATATTCAACACACAAGAACGGGAAAGTGCGGCAGAATACATTATTCCCATTTCTCCCGAGTCTCTCAGATGGGACTGTGCGCCACACAGCCGTAACTATTTAACAGAGAAAACACACAGCAATGTTAGGCGGCCGTAGTGCCTTTCAATACGGCCTTGTGGTGCCACCTTCAGACCAAATCAAGGCATGGTGCCCTATTACTCTCCCGGGTAACAGCACACCCCCAAGCTGCGCTCCAGCCCCAGCCGCACTCAAGCCCGAGCCGCACTCCAGCCCCAGCAGGAAGCATTCAGTCCCCAGTGAAGGTGTATTCAAAACACGGCCCAGCTTCAGATCCGGACCCAACTCTGTTTCCCTGCAGTACGGCAAAGGAAAACAGAGGGATCTGGCAACTCACAACGCTAGGTCATTAAATGCCAAATCCAAATCTGCAAAACGCCTAGGTCAGGTTATTTTATTTTGGAAGCTCAAGCTTTCACGGAATACCCCACCCTCAGTTTGGATCTCTGAGCAGATCTTGTGGGTCCTCTCTTCCATGCCTATTACTAACTGGTAAAAAACAGTAAAAACTGATTATTAAGATTTTTAGAGAAATCTTAACATGACCTTCTGAGCAACTATTTTACAGCCACAACAAATTATTGGCACAATAATTGTGATGAAGCTAATTTGAGAAGGAAATGATATCATTTAAATGCCTGATCTGCAGATACAATTTGACATGTATCTGTATTCACATGAACCAGAAGTTTCTAGCAGATGTAAACAACAGGAACCATAAATCGGAAGATGAATTAAACTTTTGGCTTTGGGGTTTATTTTTACCTTCATACTCAAGATGGACACGGATGAGGTAAACTATTTTTTGATTACTCAGAAAAAAATTATTCTATTAGCATATGAGACCCTATATTCTCAAATTACTGAAGCATCAGCTGTATCTTTTCTAACCTAGTGCAACCTTTCTTAATTATTTCTGAATTTTACTCTTTGTTCTAATTTCCTCTTCAAAGCAGGAATACTGAAACATCAAATTGTTTTCAGCTTTCACATTGTCCTGTCTTTGCTTTACCCCTCTTCCAACCTCCATCTTGCTCTTCAGTATTACTAATAGCTTTTACAGAAAGCTTTACAGTTTTAATGTATTTTATTGGCATGTGTGCATGTAAACTAATTGAGAGTGTTTGGAGGCAGAAGAGTGTGGCATTAGCACGGTGGCATATTTACTAAATATAACCTCCATATAGGCAAACTCATCTTGTAAGATGCATGTAACAACAAAACCCCAAGATTTGATGAGACTAAGTTGTCTCAGCCTAAAGTACTGTTTATACAGTGCAAGATGTCTAAATCTTCATGTTCTCTTATTGCTATAACATGACATATTTTCAGTAGTTATTTGTTAACATTTATGGGGGGGGGGATTGAGCAAAAATAACCAACATCTATCAGGGACTTGGTGACATTAGACCAAACTTCTTTAAAGCTTAACCTAAGCCTCAAAACACACCATTTTGGGTGACAAATTGCTCATCTGTGGCATACCGGGATCCACACAGCTTGTGTGAAGACCCCTCAGCTTCCTCCAGTGTTCTGGAGATCAGATACCCCAGAGAAACACTTGCATGCCATTTCAGACCTCAATATCCTCTGTGCATCAGGGCTATAATAACTTTGGGGACCTGTCTACATAACCTCTAATTACCGTTAATAGTATGAACTTGTTAAGTAGTCTATATGTATCTTTGTCTATATGTATCCAAAACATCAAGAACAGTCAGCAGATTCTCTGAGGAGTTCTTGGTGCTGGCTCAATGCCTATTGTTCCACTAATGGGAACTTAAAAGCTGACCTTTGACCAGAAAGGCTTGGTAAGGAGGCAGTTCGGACAGGCAGAGGCAGTTTTTCCTGCAGCTTGGGGGATGGTGGAGAAGTGGGAAGAATGGGAAGTTGTGAGCAACAAGACTAAAAAGCCAGGCTAAAAACAGACGACGAGTTTTTAAAAGGACTGGCATAAAGTAGAATGTGGACAGAACGGAAGTGTTGTGTAGGGAGGGAAAGGATGGACAGGCTGCTGTGGTGAAGACTCAGTGCCTCTTGCTACCAGGCTAACCAGGATCACAGGCAGACATCAAATGTTAGTTAAGACATCAAATTATTCAACAATCTGGCTTTCCTTGGGGTTTATTTTGGAAGTAAGAAATGCAATGGTGAAGTTGGAATCTTTGAAAATAAAAATTAAACAAACAATCCAGTTAGTTTACATATACATCATCGCTCAAACGTGCAGCAAAAGGCTCGGCTTCTGACTGAAATGCTGGCGACGGGGAGTTTCAGGGGACAGACAGAATACCAAAGAGCATTTTAGGGCCAGAGCTGGACAGTGGGATGGTTTTCAGGACGAAACAGCACAGCGAGCTCCTGCACCGGGGAAGAAACATTTCCGTGCTCACTCGCAAGGAAAGTCAACCAGAATCGCCTCAGATTCGAGACAATCATAAGACGCCAGCACTGAGGGACCTTCCCGCTCCCCGTCGCGCCCTCCCCAGCTGCTCCGTTATCCATGAGGAGAGGAGGGAAGCACGCCGCTCACACACAAAGCCGCACAGGACACACGAAACCGACGGCTCACATCGCGTCACACCAAGGCACAACCGCCCCCCGCCCCACCTCACGGTCCGCCGCGCGCCTGCGCGGGAAGGCGGGGCTTGTGCCCCACCCCGCCGCCGGCGGAGGGCGGGGCGGGCTGGGCGCGCGTGCGCAGGTGCGGCCGTTGGTGCCGGGGCGGGGCTG
>WYDI02017422.1:0-17690 GCA_009867235.2 Psittacus erithacus | reverse complement strand
GCTGCCCCAGCCCAGCTCTCTCAGCCTGGCTCCAGAGCAGAGCTGCTCCAGCCCTTGCAGCATCTCTGTGGCCTCCTTTAGACACACATGTTCAGCCCTTTAGCTTTCCATAGCCAAAGGCATTAAAAAACCTGCTTCTTGGGCAGCTCTGGACACAGCATTATAGTGTTTCAGTTGGAAAAATTGCATTTGCAGGACATGGGCCATGTCTGAAATCACAGCGGCCGAGAATGAAGCAGGGCTAATGCCCTGCTGCACTGAATCTACTGCATGCTGGCCTGGGCTTCCCCCCTCCAGACATTACACAGGACAGAGTGCATAAGAATAATAATTATCTAACATTTTCCTTATGCATTTTTAAAGGTCTCTAGGTGTCACTTGTCTTCAAGAGCTAAGCAACCTAGACACCAGCGGTACCCAGACGGAGTCTAAGTGTTTAAGCAGCTTTTAAATATATGATGCTTTAAACATTTCAGCACGGACAAATGCAGACAGGAGTGTGTTTGATCTCCTGGAGCCAGCCAGGAATTAGCCAGCTGCAGCCCCAAAACCCACTATGGCACCAGCACAGCTCCGAGCTTGAGCCACATTTCTTCATGTGCTCAGGGGTGCAAAGCTCAGGAATGGGCTTTGTGGAGGTGATGATACCAATCAGTCATATTCTGGGTGTAATACTGATCTCCTGGGTTATGATATTTAACAGGGAAATATTAGAAAGCATCCATGTAGTGATTTATTGTTATCTTAGCTTGGAATCCAGAATGCATCACATGGACATGCAACATGCTCAAGCCAACGCCACAGCTTTTTACACTGCATTTGGAGGAGACAGCCACAAGGTAAAACTCACACAGATGGAACTCAACAGATGACCTTTCCTACACACCACATTTCCATATTTTCAGACCAAATGACCTTTTTTCTCCCCCAGGAAATTAATAAAACCTCTTATTGTTAATTACTGCACCACAACTGTAGCAGATGAACAGAAACCATGCTTGGCACATTTCATCAGATGTGTGTTTCCTATGTAAGTCAATTAATTGAGTCAAAGAGAGCTGCACTGATACCCAGCCTTAGAGTGATTTCTCTGGAAATGAAATGACACATCTTAAGGGATTATTTCCTGCTAAAGTCATTTTAAATAACTATATGAAGGAGAAACTACCAGTTACAAGTAGGGCCTGATTCTCTCTTTCACCAGTGCCGCTTGAGATGTTTGGGAATCTCAAATGAAATGTACTTTAAATCGGTCTTACAATTGCCAGAGTGGTTGTTGTCTTCAAGTAAATGTGATTTGGGACAGGAAGGTGCAGGCATGCTTTGCTTTGCCAGTGGGTTTGCCTCTATGGGAGTAACACCATCAGTCCTCCTGAGGGATTGCATGCACACATCTATTGAAAGCACAGGGTTATTTCTGTGTTAATCAAGAGCAACCTGATTACATCTGAGGCTTTACAAAGAAGGGGAATTCACTGAATGAAAACATTCAACACAAAATTTGATGATCCCATAACTTTTGGAAACAAAGCCCCTTCTGAGCAATCCCATCTGCTCCCCTTGGCTCGTGCTCTTCGAAATCAACATCAGTTTACACACTGAAGACACGGGTACATTTGCCTCTGCTGGTTTTATCATTGGAAAGCATTCAAATGGATTTAAGCACAAAGTTAAACATCAGATCTAAAACCGGGGCTGCGGTTTCAAACACTTGTTTATGACTTTGCTCTTCGAGAGGAAGTTTTTTTAATTCCTGATCCAACCCCGTTGCGAAAGGACCTTTTATTGAACGGCATCTTCAGGTAAGGCTTTAAAACAGCCACTTCTTCGCTCCTGCCCGCCTTGGCCAAGCAGTTATTCAGCAGGACGAGGCAGGAATCAGATTTCCCATACAGCTGGCAATTCAAATAGAAAGGATTGCTGCTCTGAAGGCAAAACAGACAGAAAGAAAGAGAAAAAGAGAGATAAGCAAAGGTAACATTATGAATTTGTGTATTTGCCAGGACTTGGTCAGTAGAAAAAGCAAAGTAGAAACAGAAAAACACTTTATGCTTTGAATGCCAAGGATGAACTGCTGTTTGCTAAAGATTCCTCATAATCCAAGTCAGACCTTTCCTAGTGTTTTAGAAGACTTCACAGTGGTATTTCTGGTATAAATTACTCATACTGCCACAAGTACGTTTAGGGTATGAGATGAATTGTTTTCCATGATGTTGACCAGTTGCATCATGTCACGCTGTTTCCCTAGAGTAGCATGTATGTTTACTGCTGTAAAATGAAACAGCATCCTGCTATCGCTTGTGGGGAGTCATGTAGCTCAAATGATGGCTAAGAGAAAATGATAACACCTGCAAAGCAGAAATTTGTGGGAGAAGCTTTCTAGCAGTTACAACTAGTTATGGCAATGTGTTACACTCAGGCATAACTAAGTTCAGTAATGACAAAGTAGTAATGGGAGTTTTAAAAAGTCTAGATTAAAATCCATAAAGGTTTATGCGCACATCCCTTTTACTTGCACTTTACAATGTAAAAAGGCAAACTACATAAAAAACTTCACGAATTTAAATTACATTGAAATTAACATTGAACTTAAACTCAAACATTTCCTGGCGTGTCTATAGCTGCTGCGTGCATCTTGCAGCACATCGTGATTTACAAGCTTGTAGATGATCTGTCTGAAAGAACTATTAATTACTAAAGCTGTCTAAATGTCTAAAGCATTCTCGCTTGGGAAACAGTTGCATGCAAAGCCACAGGGTTAACATCTGCCTTCACTGGAATTGATGGCAAAACTGCCATTAGCTTCACTAAGATTAGTTTTAATTCAGTATGCTATTACTTTTATTAATACTGCTTAGTGCTTAATATTTCTTTTGCCTGCTCTGTGCATATAAAAGGTAGATTAATGATTCCTCTTCAAGCACGAGCATGCACCACGTCTGCATTTGTTCCCCAGGCTGAAGGTTCTCCCTAACAAGAAGAAATATTTTATGTGAGGAACACAGGCACAGAGAAATTCCCCTTTGAATTTTTGGCTCCTATCTCACAGCCTACACAGGGACTTTGCTGAATAAATTGCTGTTATTTTGACATGCAAGATATTCATTGAAATAATTAAAGTCATTTTAGCTGTGGTATCATTGACGTTAAGAAAAGTGGCGACTCAGATCAAGCTACATCTAAACTGTCGTGGTCACAAATGAAAGATGATTCAGCATTTACAGCAGAAAACATACAGCGGGACCGGGTGATAAGTAGATGAAGGCTAACAGGAATTTCACACCAATCAAATAAAGAGCTTCAGGAGTAGCCACTGTCTCTGCTAGAGGCACACCACCTTAATGAAATGATAATGATGGAAAACACATCAGAGGAGACAAAGGAATCTGAACCATGGCTCCTACAGCTGATTTTACAGCAATAAAGAAACAGGGAATCTAAAGAAGACTTTGTCCAAAGCAGGGAAATTGAATATCAGTAGAAATAAAGTATCGCTTTCCGCAATGGCAAAGTCTTAAATGCATGGTTTGACCAGGAATGTGTCTTGGTAAATAAACAGGTCAAGACCAGCAGTTGAAAGGATATCAGCACTATTTAAGTAACCTGTTCACTTTAGTTCTATAGGCTGTGCTACTTTCATAGTTCAATCACATTTGCATTACTGATCCGATGCAATCATTTTCCATAACTTTGTATAAGAATTTCTCCGTACTTGCCCACTAAGAGTTATAGATAAATGTGTTGGTTTATAAACTAGCTAGCAATAACTGAAATTAATAAGTATTATCTTGTTGTACCTATTTGATATAGACAAAGAATTCAGGTGGAGAGGAGATCGATGTTTTTCTCTTTTCCATACAATATTTCAGCTCCCCACACTGTGCATTAAATATGCAATAAATTTCTCACATGATTATTTCAGAGGCTTGCATATTTTATTAGTAACTAAAGCAAAAATTGAGCTGTACTCCAGGAAAACCAGCTATTACTATGTAAGCAATAGCTTTAATACAAGAAACTTTTTTCATTTTATAAACCAACAAGGAAACAAGCAAGCAAAACCCACTAATTGAAGTAAAATAGCTATTTAAAAGAAATGAAGCTCATCATCTTCAAGCAAGTAGGGAGCATGACTTACCATGGAAGAGACGACGGGGTAACTCGAACACATGAATATCATGGAGATCCAAAGAATTAAAACAGAGTTGAACCTGCATAGACTCAAAGGGAGACTGAGATCAGTTTCAGGTTAATACAAAATGAAACAAAAAGCTCCGTGCATACACACAAACACACAGCTAGCACATTTTCTCCATATACAAAGTAATCCACGGTGCCTTTACCTGGTCATTTTTTACTCTGGATTGCATATGTACGTACATGCAGTTATACTGCCAAATTCCTCATATATCCTTTCAGTTCTTTCTTAGATGACTGTTTTATACCAGAGTTCAGGAGTGAAAATGTCATCAAAGCTTACTTTATTGTGACTAATTGGTCCTTGTTTGGCCTTTTCTTCTCGTTAAATGGGAAAATGGCAAGAACACACATTCAGCTGCCATTCTGAAACTACCCATTGATTTCATTTAAAGTGTTGCATTAAAATGTCTCTCAAGTGGGTTTACTGTTAAGTCTGTATCATCATAGCAAATGTGGTCAAAGGTCTAAAGATTTCAAAAACACATTTCAAGAATGTTTTACCACTTTCAATATAACAGATCAAGACCTTGTAAAGCCTGTCTGCAAGGGAAAAAGAGTAAAACTGCATTTTAGATTGAAAGCTCCTCAAAGGATTATACTCAGAGCAGCCACAGTGCATAGAATCATAGCATCATAGTACAGTTTGGGTTGAAAGGACCTTAAAGCTCACCCAGTTCCAACCCCCTGCCATGGGCAGGGATGGCTCACTCTAAACCATGTCACCTAAGGCTCTGTCCAGCCTGGCCTTGGACACTGCCAGAGATGGAGCATTTACCACTTCTCTGGGCACCCTGTTCCAGTGCCTCACCACCGTCACAGTAGAGAACATAAAACATAAAACATTATATATGGCTTTTTCTTTTTCTTACCCTTTCTTTTTACATGCTTAGATTTAATGCACCCAAATTTTAAGTGTTTTTCTTGGAACTTCAGTGCTTTGGACATTAATTTCTTCTCTTGCATGCAGCCCTATCTTAGCCTATGTCAAGTTTATTCAATCAAATCTCCTATAGGATTAATAAATTCTGTTAATTCCCATCAATGTAGCAAATGTTTAATGTCCAAGAGCATAATTTGATCCTTCAACCAATTTCATTGTACATTTAATTTAGTTGCTTAATGTTTCAGAGCATCCTGTAGTTGATTTAAACAGGGTCTGTAAAAGCAGTGAAAGTCCCACGAAGTCTGTGAATGTCACCCGGCACAGGCGAGCCAATGCTGAAAAACATGAAATTCCTCCTTTTTTCCCCTCTTTTTGACAGCCACACAGTGTCAGACACACACCAGTGACTCAGCAGCCTCAAACATTGCTTTTCCATCAGTGTTTACCCTGAAAAATCAACACACAAATGCTCCAGAAGGGGACTTTGTGTGAGCCTTTCGAGAGACATGAACTGTTACAAATTGCAGCAACTTTAACTGGAACATTCAGTCTCTTGATATAAATGCATTTACTTCCCGGAACTAGAAAGCAGCAAGGCCTTCAGGTAAGGCCAGAAGAAAAATAGTGGTATGTATGTATAGGAGCCATCCAAGGCCAGGCTGGATGTGATTCTGGGCAACCTGATCTAGTTCAAGATGCCCCTGCTCATTGCAGGGTGGTTGGACAAGATGACCGTTGATGATCCCTTCCAACCCAAACTATTCTGTGATTATAAATGAAAGCCTTTATCATTTCTTATAGAAGAATTCATAATTTAATCTCAGATTATGGTTGAACAGTTTTTCATCATCACTGTACATGGTGGTGCTGGTCATGTCAGTGGTTGATGGATATAGTCCAATGACTTAAGTTACTTCTAAAAAGTACGTGTTTGTAGTTGCTGGTAAAGCACTTCAGGATTCTTCAGGCTCAACAGGAGTCTAGAAATATAAGATGAAATTAACCTCATTTAAACACCACAGTAAGCAATCCATTTATAAGAACCGTCAAGAGAACATTCGACTATTTGCATATTCAGTAGGTGTCCTCTTATTCAGAGAGAAAATCCTTTTGCTTGAATTGAACATCCCGTTCCGACTCGTAGAGGACCTCCAGCTCCCACTGATAAGCGGATTAGCCCATGTTTCTGCTGCAATGAAAAGCAGTTCAGGTTGGATTCTGCTTGAGCACAGTTTAGTGTCAGCTTTCATTGTATCTGCATTTCATTTCACTCCATTTTCATACAAAATTAACCTTCACACAACATTATTTGTGGAAGGTGAGGGACAAGAATCAGCTCGTGATTAAAGTTAGGACTTCAAGATTCGGTGCTGGAGTTTGTGCCTTAGACTTTATGGGTAGCCTTTAGTGCATTATTGACTTAGGCTTTTAAAATCATGGAATCAGAATCACAGACTGGCTGGGATTGGAAGGAACCTTAAAGCTCATCCAGTTCCAACTGCTGCCATGAGCAGGTACACCTTCCACTAGACCAGATTGAGTTGTTTGTGTTATTGGTGACCTCCCATCATGCCTGGTCTGTAACTCCTATTCTTACCTTTATCTTATCTCTCTAAAAGAGTGGATTTGGCCACATTTCTAGCTCGCAAGCTCTGGACATGACAGATGCCCAGAGACTCTCTGTAGGCAACTTCAGCATGAGCAGGTGGTGAGAGGACAACCAAGAAGGCCACCAAGCATCTCACAAGGACATGGCCACGCTGGCCTAGACAGGATGAAAGCCCTGAAGAGCCTGGAACAAAGCAGCAGGTTACAGAAAGCTCAAACAACACGGGAAGACAGCTCGTGTGTAACTTTGTAAAGGACAAGAAGATGCTCAAATACGCTTGTTCAGGATGTTTCAAACAGCGGGTGGGAAAAGGAAAGAGGCGAATGTAGCAGCAAATCTCTCAAGCACTTTGCAGAAACAACTGCATCTGGTATGAACACTAAATAAATAATGGTTAACCTGAGGGTTTGCATGGATTTCATTCATACTTATATTATATATATGGATATGTATCACAGTAACATCTTAGCAAAATTCTTTCACCTGCTTCTTGTTTCCAGGTCTGCCAAATCCTCATCTATGACAGAGTGTGGTCATAGAATCATAGAATTACAGAATGGTTTGGGTTGGAAAGGACCTTAAGATGATCTAGTTCCGACCCCCTGCCGTGAGCAGGGACACCTCACACTAGACCATGTTGCCCAAGACTCTGTCCAACCTGGCCTTAGGACCTGACTCCAAGAGGTGACAGGCAAGTAATGTTTGGGTTTTTCCCCCCCAAAACCCAAGAGGAAATTCTATCTTTTCAAAGGCTTTGACCAGCTGAGCAGCCACAAGCTGCTTCCACGCAAGAAGGATGCAGATGGCACTCAGACAAGTGTGAGTCATTGAGATATCACCAACCCAGCGCTGGGCTCAAGGGGTTTCTCCACCTCTGAGACACACAGAAGTGGTGTTACCTGAACAGAGTGAACATTCAAGCCCACATATTTGACTCTCACTTCCTGGAGTTTATTTTTCTCTAGCTATTCAGGATGCAGTTTAACTCACCACCACTGTGATTTGCATGCATGAAGTGTACATGGTGATTTAGGTACATTCAAGATATTCCCACTTCAAGTTTGGATGAATCAGGTTTAACGGAACAAGTGGCAATTGACATTTCTGTCTTCGCTTCTGTCTGCAGAGCATCCAGTCTGAGGCTTTGCTCCCAGGTAAAGTTCCTGGCAGGTATCATAGGTCATACAAATCATCAAGAGCCATAATAAAAATTCCCAGCATCCATAAAATTTGCATTTTATGAGAATAAATTAGCAGCAATATCTTCACTTCCCTGCAAAGTCAATAACATCACCTCTTCCCTCTTGCTTGCTTTGTTAAAGGAACAGTGTATTGCACCTTGCTGCTGCTCTGGCTTGGTTTCCCCATGAAAAACATATGAAACATAGCACAAAACTTAATGATAAGTCTATAAAGCCTTAATAAGACTTAACAGAGCAACTTAATAGAGTTATTAGGCCTATAAGCTTTAAAACATATTTCCCTTCCCCAACACAGTAGTAAATCTAAAGTGTTTAAACTGTCATTGTGTGCCTTTGCTAAGGGATCAAAGCAATAAAAAATGAAAGAATGCATCCAAACCCGTCTGCATGATCCATTGGTATAACCCCAACCCTTGTAAATGCATTGCAGGTTAGTGGTCTGGAGAAAGGGAAGGTACTAAATCTTGTTCTTCCCCTCTAGGATGCTCACAGTGAAACCTCAGCATGGCTGCTTCTGGAGAAAGCTGCCTGGATGCTTTGCTCTGAGCTCAGATTTTCTCTTGCTTTCAAGAGCATCAAGAAACCAAAGAGGCAGGATGGTTTGCTTTGAGATCAGAGCAAGGTGCAAAATGGAAATTAATCATAGTTGCAGCCGATAAACCTGTTTCTGACTCAGCGATAATAGAAATCCCAGCAAGACACAAAGAAAGAAGGAAAGCAGAAAGAAAAGACAGGAATAAACCAGAACGAGTCAAGAAGCATGTTAATCCCTTCGGTCGTTATTGCTCTGCTCTCACTACCAGCAAGGGATACAACCAGACCACTGTGATCTCATCTACAGAGGCACGAAGGAGCTAAAAAGCTGCTGTAGACACTCACTTGACTTGTTCAGTGCATCTCCCTGCCATGATTCTTCCTAATCCCCTTAAACTTGGTTATGATCCACAAACAGCATGTGTCTGGCTGACAGGGAAAGGGGTTTTATGGCCAAATGGTGCAACCGGGGGAAAACACAGCTCCTACTTCCCTCCTTGCCCTCAGATATATGACTGGGCAGCAACTGAGCATCTCTGATGTCTCCACAAGCCCACATGCCTGCAGGCTGGAGCCTGTCCCCTGTGTTATTTACTTTGCTCCTGTGCCGCCGAGGTGTTTGCGCAGAGATGCTCTCTGTGGAGGATGCGATAGTCTCCTCAAAGGTCAGGTGCATATTTTCCGAGCCCATGGGGGCCCACGGTGGATAAACAGCTCCGAGTTCCTGTTCCAACTGCACACGTTCACCAGGAGAGACGCAGTTATTGAATTTCAGTGTGCTTGCCCAGCAAAGTGCCCACAGAGACAAGTCCTGCGAGGGATGTACTGCTCCTTGCAGATGGGGATGGCTCCTACACTGAGCTGTGGCACTGCAGCCCTCATTTAAGACACACAGCTCCTTTTAAAACCTCACTTTCAACGCGATTCCACTCAGATATCTTTCCCCTGGAAGTCTGTGTTAGCAATGGTTGAGGCTCCAGCAATGCACAGGTTTGATCTATGAGAAAGAGGAAACCAAAAAGGCATTAAAGCAAGAAGCAGTATCACTGCTCCTGCCTCCCACTCCTTAATGGTGTTGTGGTCGGCTTGCTTTGCCTGAAGAGATACAGATGTGCAGCAAGGAAGTGGTGTTAGACTAATAAGGAACAAGGTACATGATTTGCAGACATAGAGGCACTATGAATCTCAGGGTCCGGGTTGTAACAGGTTTCGAAGCACTTCTGCATCATTGGAGCAGTGCACATCACTGTCACAGCGAAGGGGATGAAGCTGCAGGCTGATCCTCCCATGCCAAAAGCAGAAATTAGCTTTAAAGTCACGTTTTCCATCCTACCTCAGACAGGAATTGTCAGCTGTGTCATAGTCACCATCCTCAGGTTTTTAAAGTCTAAGTCATCATCTATAATTATATATATCCTTTTCCTGGTTACATTCAACGTACACAGGGATGATGTGGGTAGAGACAGAGTGAGTTTCCTTACCCCACTCCCTGGCATGGGGCAGAGCTGTTGATTGCATCAAAAAATTCAGTGCTGTAAAACCCGAGCCCGTGATGCCAAATAGCACCTCCAATAGACCGCAGCACATGGCACCTTGCACAAATGTCCACACAACTTCTGCCGACACGACCACGTTCATGCTCTGCTCCATGAGAAATGACAGGAATAATGCTTTTGGCAAAAAACATATGTAAAGATGGCAAAAAAAGAGTCCCATTTATAGACTTTTGTCAGATTCCTTCGCATGCCTTCAGAAAAACAATCTGCATGAAGCACAACAACATGAAAAACAAGCTCTCAGTGTTCTCTGCACCACCACGGAATGTTAAAGCCATTTGATAATACATCTGAAGGAAAACAAAAGAGCAGAGCAGACAAAACTTGCTCAATCCACTAAGGGGAGACTCAGCAAGTGAAAAGTGCCTGTAATTAACATTTTTGCTACGCTTATTTGTGCATGCCAACATAATGAATGCAGTCAGAAAGTCCTCAAATGGATCCTACAGGAAGTTGCTGCCTAAGAAAAGATGTCAGTGCTGAGCTAAAAAGACACCTGTCAAAGCTGAAACCCAATTTTGGTTCAGACGCAACAAAGATCTTGATGATCAGAGAAAGTCTGAAGAGTTGCTGAAGGAGAAGCCAGGCAGAGAAAAGAGCCAGAAAGAGAAAACATAGACAAGAGAAGGCAAAGTTTTATTAAGGAGAGTGAGGAGAAAAGGATGTTGGAAAGTCTGATGTGGCTTCAGAAGAACCGATTGAACTCGGAAGGGATCAAACTTTAAAAGAGTCCAGGAAAGCTAGCAAAAATCATAGAAATAGTATGGAATAGGGAGAAATGGCTTTGAAGGCCATTTTTAATGTATGTTATTGCACTGTATCTCAGAGTGGGCCAATGGGTAAAGCTAACAAAGACAAGGAAAATGTATCCAATGATAAGATGCCAACAGAATATTCCAGATCCAGCAAGTTTGCTTATTTTTGGCTGGAGAATCAGCAGAAACCCATTTTGTCTGCTCTCCAAGTCCTTGAGATGTCATACCAACAAGCACTATGGCATTTAGGAATGGATAAAGAGAGCGATGTAGGGTAAAAGTTAGTCTTGGTAGCACAGCTAATGAAACAGTTAAGGTTGGGAGGCAAAAAGTGGGACACAAACCTTCAGATCTGTAGTAACTGCAAGGTCAGTGAGGGACACGGAGGATGCAAATGCTCATCAGGACACTCACCATCTACAGACTGGACAGAAAGGGGTAAACTGAACACCTGAGCAGGTTTTTATGCAATCTGGAACGACCTTCAGGCTGGAAACCAGGTCATCTGGATGCAAAACATCTGTCAGCGGTCTCATTTCCTCCACAGACAGTCCTGGTTTGATCTGCAGGGAGAGAAGCAAACTTCCCTCTCATTTGGCACGGAACGATGAGAAAATATCCAAATCACAACACAGGGGCGGCTCATTTCCTTCTGAGCAGGCAATGTCTGCGCGGGAGACATCTCAGCTGTTGCACAGATTAGCTCTTGGCATTTCTGGAGAAGGGTAAGATGCCAGTTTAAATTTGTGACACGGGGCCTAAAGTACCTTTAGGAAATAAGAGGCTGCATCTGGAGCAGCACTCAGCATCGGGAGGATGGGAGAGGACACACCTTTTCTTCTCCGAAATGCAGAGCATTTCCCATCTGTTCTTCATGCTCTCTTAACTCCCTGCTATTTTCTTTTTACTTGTCTGTGCCACTTAAACAAACAAGCATATTGCAGCCTCTTTAAAGGAGCCGTCCTTTCCCACAAAAGCCTTTTGGTAGGAAGGGTCTTCTCCATAGAGACCTACTAATCAGCAAATAGGCACTGAACCCTAGAGGAAGCTTCACACTGTGAACATACTCATGTTTTCAAGTTTGCTGGTAAGAAGATGAAATCAAACTACGAGGCTGTCTTGCTCAACAGGCAGTTGAGACATAGAAGTGGTACCCAGGCATCAAGTACTGCTCAGTACCTTTGGTATTCCATGACTGACAACAAGGAGCTTCCCAACCTTGCAAAATGCCAGCCCTGGATCATTACTTGGTGACTATCATTGCTTATACAGGTCCTCAGGTCAGAGTGAGGTGATATTGCTGTCATACAATTCAGTGCCCAAGCTGACATGCCTTTTGTCTGAACATAAGCTGCCAAGGAGCCTGATTTCCCCCTCGTGTTCTCTCCCTCTTATAAAAGGCTTCATCCAAAAATACCACATGCCAAAAAGACAGAAGAAGTTTGGGTTTTCTTGCTGAAAACCTGTTGCAGCTGACTGGATTTTTCTTGCTCTGTGCAATCATTTCTTCATACCCAATTATGTTTTAGTGTGTGATATAACTCCTCAAGAAGCCTTATCTGCCTCCCTTATTCCTCTATTACTTACATCAACACCTAATCTGCAAACCTCATTTTTCTCCCTTGTCTGCACTGTGTGAATTCCCCTTTTAGCATCAGGGTCTTTGGGGTCTACTGTGATTTGTACCCCTCCCCACAGTTGCTAACTTGGGAGTAATCAACTGCTACTTCTTAATCAAGAGCACAGATTAGCGTGAATAAACACAAAATCCAATATTAGCAAAGCTAATATAACCTCAGTCTCTGGGGAGCAGGAAAGGCCACGGATGCTGAGGTTCAGGATTGGTCTCTAGACAGGACAGGGGCTCTTCCCTAGGCACTCACTACAGAGTTTCACTGCCCCAGTCTCACAGGGGAAGTGTTGAAGGCACAGTACATGAGAAGGATCAGCTCTCCATTCAGCTTGACACTGCACTGACTGCCAGAAGCAAACATGTAGCCCACAAAAACCCCTGTAACTTCTTTTTTAGCCCTTCTGAAAAGCCTGCCTGCTGACAGCTAGCTCTTTCATTTGAGCTGTAAAGGTTCATGCTTTTAAACACAATTCCCATCACTTGAGTACACTACATGGTGGACTGCAATATTGCACTTTTCAATAAAGACAGAGCGAGTCCCAGCTGCGAGGAGTGGAGACAGACGTGGTGTAACTTTCAAAGGGGCTGAGGGCCTCTTTTTAAGGGAAGAAGCACTGGTGGACTCAACTGTGCAGCGCAAGGAGCACACTTGAATTGGCACTCTGTGGATGGAGTACATGCGCCGCTCACCCGGTCCTCAATGCTGAGTAATAGAGGTGTAGGGACCATGTCCAGGCCCAAGGTGATGCTTCTCTTGTTGCTGTAGCAAACACCATCTCTGCTAGCTCAGGGATCTCTGATCATGGGCCTGCCCTTCATTACTTCAGGAGATCTGAGATGGTGCAGACCAGCACAACAAATAATGAATGAGCAACTAAGAAAGAGAAGCTCACACGATTCCCAGCCTCTTTTACCGCGGGAGGAACAACCGGACCATGCTACATAGAAGAGATCCCTTGAAACTCAAATAACCCCACAGTTCTCTGCCCTGCCAAATTTCATAATACCAGCATCATCTAATCCAACAGGACAGGGACTAAAAATACCCATTGCAGGCTTCTGATATAAGGGCAGAATCTCTTAACATGTGCTCTTTTAAAGTGTTGAAGCTTGTGGCCTTAGGGCACTTCTATACTGTGGGCATAGCAAGCTCAGAAACTGATAACTGCACATCAAAGACGTGACCACGAGGTGCAACTCAAAGATTTCCCATTTCCCTGGAATGATTCACGGTTCAGCCCTACTGTGGTTTCTTGTTGTGCATCTGAGAGTCAACGTGTGAGTCCTCAGTGCCAAATTGCACACCATGTTCTTAAGCCACATCAACTTGCTTTACAATCTCTGTAGTTCGCAAGCTGGAAACTGCTTATTTCTGTTCTGAATGTCAGAGATGGGCAACACTGAGGGATAACTATGAATTTCCCAAGGCTGTTATCTAGCCCACAACCTCTCCCAAAGCCCACATTTGGGGTGGTATAGCATAAACAGGGGCTGGGGATGAATCGTGAAGAGGAGCACACCATGTAGAACTGGAGCACCACATGGAAGTGTTCAAGGCCAGGTTGAAAGGGGCTTGGAGCAAGCTGCTCTAGTGGAAGGTTTCCCTGCCTGTGGCAGGTGGATGGAACTGGATGAGCACTGAGGTCTCTTCCAACCCCAACCATTCAAGGATTCTATGATTCTATGTTCATGCAGACTTCATGTTTTCCACTGTCCTCCTGAGATCAGTCCTATTTTCCACAAGACTGAAGGCAGTGCAAAACCAAAATGTATTAACTATGTGGTTTTTTCCCCTGCATAAAGCAATCTTTTGATTTTCCCCTTCCTAATGTTAGCCATGTAGGTTTTTCTCTCTTGTATAGCCAATATTTCTCCTTTGAAAGAGGTAGTTTCTGGTTCACCTGCCCATCTCTGGACCCCAAGCAGTGTGTTTCACTGTGTTCACAGAATCTATCATCCATTCAAACCTAGCTGCCAGGTTGTGGCCAGGCTACATTTCCAACCCGAGCGGTCAGAACCTCTTTATTCTGGACAGTACCAGACCCTCTTAACTTTGAGAAGAAATATCCCAAACTCATCCAAGCCTCTGCTTTTTTAACCCCCACAAGGCATGGCAAGGCATGTCTGCTGATTGCAGGCATGAAGAGAAGCTGGCCAGGCAAGCCCTGCACCCTGCTGTGGATGAAGATGTTACAGTTGCCTGGGAAACGGCTCCATGGGATCATGGAAACGTATTCTATATGTTTGCCTTCAGATACAAGTTTATCACCTTGTCTGTGAGCAGTGATATTGGGGATAAACCCAGACCGTAACCTGCAGAAATCAATTAACTCTTCTATGGCGTTAGTCGGAATTTCACAGAGCTAAACCCAATACAATGTGCCTCAGTGTCTCACATCAATCACATCTTCCCTGAAAGAGCAAAGGTGAGTTACAGTTAGAGTACCTCATTCCTCAGCAAAGGGCGCAAGGTTTAAATCCGCTGGTATATTATTATCAGGTGAAAGAAGTGGCTGAGGAGAGATGAAGGATCTAAAGCCAAAGGAGATGGGACTACTCAGAGCCTGAGGCTATTTATTTAGACCTAATATTTGCAAATTTGGATATTTATTTTTCTATTGTCAGGAAGAACATACTCAATACTAACAGAAGGAGCACTGGTAGCCACAAACCAGACACAGAATGATGGTGGGGTACAGTCTCTGTTTGCACTCTCTCATAGCAATGAGCAACTCAGGACTTACTCTTAACTAAGAAGTTAGAGCTCTGCCACATTCCTTCGCAATGCTTTCTCAGGTACCACAATCCTGACTTTGTACATAAAGCCCCATAGATATTATGGTTAAGAAATTCCAGTAAGAGCGGGAAAATGCTGGCTTGGGGAAAACAGGTTTAACAGCAAGTAGGAAAGAGTAAGGAATTAAGGTTAGATTGTATTTTATTACAACATAAACCACCAGGACTGTGCTGTGTCTAAATATGACGGGGGTATGGGTGACTTTAGAAAAGAAAGAGCAGTAAGGAGCAGAATATTGCTGAAAACATCTTGTTTCTGGGAGCAGTTTAAACCAAGAATCCAGAATAATTTCAGCGCTTGCCTTCAATCAAAAACCAACACCGTGCTTTGCTTTCTCCTGTGGGTGTAGTCAGCTCCCAAGCCACAATCCAAGCTTAATATCTTCTACTATAATTTAGACAATGGGCTGGGAAGCAACATAGGAAACAGAGAGACATTTCACGCTTTGCAACAGATGCTGAAACTCCATCCTGTGGTTGAGGCTCCCATGGCATCGACTGCACGTGCTCCTGGGCCCTGAGTCTTGCAGCCAAGAAAGAGAGGCTGAAATCCCTACGGGATTTAAACCCCGAGTTACCAGGCCTCTGCTGGGGTCTGGCTTCAATCTCTGAGGCTGCTTTGCTGGGTCAGCAAAGAATCTGTTCTGCTTTTAAGTCTAAATGCCTGGTACCCTGTGGGAGCTCAGAGCTGGAAGCAGCGCTCCGGATCCTCTCCTCACAGCTTCACCCTATTGCAAGGGTCAAAAGGAAGCAACTGGGGATGTTAAAGGAATCACTTGGATCATGCAGTTCACATGCATGTTGAAATGGAAGGAAAAAGGTCCTTAAATAACAGGTTGTGATAGCACAAGTCTGGGAGCATCTTGGTTTGGGTTTTTCCCAGTCTTTGGCTAGCATTCCAGTCCTTCACTGCAAAAACACCCACAAAAGAAAGTATTATTCCATTCCTGTCCCTGTTGCACAAACTATTCAGTATTTCAGCTGTGGTACTGTATATCATTAGGGTTACATACACTGTTATCAGTCACTGTGGTGTGATTTGCTGCTGTTTATTATGCTTATACTCGTATAAACATAATTACATTGCACAAGGCTATAAACTCCCCATACTGGAGGCTCTAAGTATCTTTCTTCTCGTATTTATTAAATTGTGTTTATACAAATTCTCGCTAATTCATAGTGCATCTTCCTTGTTAAACAGAACAGCAAAATATAATTGAGTCTTCCATTCTTAATGGTGCTTTTCTTTTATTGCTAAAACGGACGTGCGTAGACTTTTGTACATCAGAAAATCAACTGGAGTCTTAGGCAAATATAGCAGCCTTGTAAAGCAGAGCTGTGATTTTTGGTAGGTCACCATCAGGCCTGTGCAGAGGCTGCTCCATCCAGCTAACAGAACGTGCTGTCTAAAAACACAGTCAGGGCCTTCAAAGCTGCACAAACAAAATTAAACTTCCAGGAAATTGCATGCAGTTGATTCCTACTGTGTATTGTAACTGTAACAGCTTCTAGGGTTTTTTAGGAGTGCATTTCTGGCTTGATTTGACTGAGGTTTTCACTAAGCAATGCTTCAGGAGAAGATGTTAGAAATAATTAATCCCATCAGAGGAGAAGAGGCTGCGCTATTTTAGTTCACATCCGATGACAGTGGAGAGAACACAGGATTTTAGGTGCCTCATTACCAGCCAGCCACCCTCTATGGTTAAAAATAGACAGGAAAATTCTATTCTGCACATTTTCCTCTGGTTTTAGCATTATTTTTCAGTAAGTTTAGTAAAAGTAGTGCCAGTCTGACTGAAGAGTCAGCAGAGGATGATGATGCAGTGGACAGTGAACCTAAGGGATGGCTTCGAGGCATTAGGATGGCAATTCCAGCAGCCGTGCTCTGACACCTCCTTGGCTTCGCAGCAAGGGCTGTCAATAAGGCTGTCAAATTAGCAGAGTGACACTGAGTCTTGTGATGGGGGCTTCTTGTCTGCAGGTGAAGAAGCTGATTTCAGGCTGGGCATCAAAGAGCTGCTATTGAAGAGGTTGGAGTCCTGTATTAGCCACCTGGAGGGAGGGAATCGATACCAACCACCAGTGCCCGGACACATCCAACCTGCTGGAAAGGCTCATTTTAAAAACAAATGCAACTGCAAGATCTTATCATAGAATCAAAGAATGGGATGGATGTTGGTGTCCTCAACATAAGAAGGACATGGAGCTGTTGGACCAAGACCAGAGAAGGCCACGAGGATGACCAGAGGACTTCAGCACCTCCCGTATGGAGGGAGGCTGAGAAAGCTGGGGCTGTTCAGCCTGGAGAAGAGAAGCTGCGTGGAGACCTCAGATCAGCCTTCCAGTATCTGAAGGGGGTTACAAGGATGCTGGAAAGGGACTCTTCATTGAATAGCAATAGGGCAAGTGGTGATGGGTTTAAACTGAAACAGGGGAACTTTAGGTTGGATATAAGGCAGAAGCTCTTCCCTGGGAGGGTGCTGAGGCGCTGGCACAGGGTGCCCAGAGAAGCTGTGGCTGCC
>WYDI02017421.1:5654-24216 GCA_009867235.2 Psittacus erithacus | reverse complement strand
TCAAATTGATGTCTCTCCAATTTAGAGACAAGGATGTCATGCAGGACAGTGTTGAATGCTTTGCACAAGTCCAGGTAAATGACATCAACTACTCTACCCCTGTCCATCAGTTTCGTAGCTCCATCATAGAAGGCCACCAAATTGGTCAGGCAGGATTTCCCCTTAATGAAGCTGTGCTGGCTGTCACTAAGCACCTTGTTGTTTTTCATGTGCCTTAGCATGGTTTCCATTAGAATCTGCTCCAAGATTTTGCCAGGCACGGAGGTAAGACTGATTGGTCTGTAATTCCCTGTGTCATCCATTTTCCCCTTCTTGAAAATGGGGGTTACATTTCCCTTTTTCCAGTCATCAGGGACTTCACCTGACTGCCATGATTTTTCCAATATGATGGACAGTGGCTTTGCAGCTTCATTTGCCAGCTCCTTCAGGACCTGCGGGTGGATTTCATCAGGTCCCATGGACTTGTGTATGTTCAGGTTCTTAAACCTGACAGAGCTGAGTGTTGTTATGTTATATGCTAAAATAGAAGTGAGCTTCTCTTGTCCTGTTATGGCTCAGTATTGCTTAGCAACACCAGAAACTGAACTACTTCCATAAAGATACTAACATGCAGTTTAAGGAAACTGGGCTCTGAACTTGGCAGTCTGTACCCCAGCAGGGCAGAAGCCACTGCTGTGCAAACAGAAGGGCCTTACTCTGGGGGAAGAAGCAGAGGCACACAGGCTAATTGATTTAGGTAAGATGGATCTTTTATTTTCTGAGAAGTACATAAGAAATGTTAGTGTTTCTAAAAAATAATGAAGTGCTGTGTGTGCCACAGGAAAGATAGGAAGGAGCTCTTATCAATCCTTGCCATACAGTTCTACTGTCAGTGTAACTTTTTTCTAACTGGCTCAGAAAAAATTCTTTATGTGGCAGAAAGCGTGTCCTTAAAGGGTCTGTATGGCTTTATGCAGGAGAGTAAGAATCTACAGCTAGTGTCAAACATCTTGTAGTGTTCAGCAGCACATGCTGATTTGTGACTTGCTTGTCAAAAATCATACAATCATAGAATAGTTAGGGTTGGAAAGGACCTTAAGATCATGTAGTTCCAGCTCCCCTGCCATGGGCAGGGACACCTCACACTAAAATGTGTGTTTCTGTTTGAGTGTCAGTTTATGCTTTACCATCTCTTGGATCGGGGGGGGGGAGGAAATGACAGGGGACACCATCTTTCCTAGAAAAGCAGGTACGCAGAATTTGGAGCTTTCCCTCTGGATGCAGGGCGGGAGACACCAGGCTGGCTTTCTTGCTGTTCGTGCTGATGCTGCTCTCAGCAGATGGGCGGCTCCTTGTACTTCATAAAACTTTGCAGGATGAATGAGTGCTTGTGAGCAGAGGGAGTATGATGTGTTTGGGAGGGTGGCTGTTGTTAGGAGATAATAGCATAGTTACTTATGGAACCAGGACCTTCCTCCTTACTGAAGACGTGCCAGTAGGTGTTCATGGGATAGATAAATTCTTTTATGTTTTGTAGACATTAGCGCTTATTAGTGCAATTCTACAGCAAACAGGGCAGGATAGCAGGGTGTTTACCGAGCAGCTTTGTTGCTGGCAGTGTGCCATGGCTTCATCTGGATTGACAAAAGCAGAGGAGAATCTTCTGGCCCCTGGAGTCTGGGCTGGTGGGTGCTCAGAGGGGTGTTTGGAGCAGGGGCTGCCTCATGGCACCTTCCTTGAAGCACTGTCATGGATTAATCTTGAGGATGAGGCAAGATTTTCCAAATAATCCTAAACATAGCTAAAAAGGAGTCCAAGAAAGCAGAATTGCGATGATAAAGGCTGCTTGCTTCCCGGCAGTTAGTTATTTGGATTCGGTTTTGCTTCAGCAAGCAGAATTTGATCTCCTACCCCACCCCCCAACTAGTATTTGAATGCAAGTGTATGAATCACAGTTTTCTAACTAATGTGAATGGAGTAGGGAGACAGTCTGGTTTTCTGTTACCCAAAAGTTAATTTAAGTAGCCTTGCATAAGGGGGTTGGTTCTCTTTCTGATCTCCCCCCTGATTTTGTCTCCCTTGAAAGCTGGAGGGTTGGATGAAGAGTGTATTTACTTTCTAGCCACAGGGCTCTGTGGTTTGTCTACTGCTGCCAGATCTAAATTTTGGCTGTGCAAAAATTGAGTAACAGGGATGAAGAGATGCCTGTTACCTGGGTGCTGGCGCTTGGGGATCTTGGTCACGTGCATTTTGATTTTTTTTTTTTTTTTTTTTACACTTTGTTTTTGCTTTGGTGCAGGCGCTTCCTCTCTTGTAAATGATGTTGATTATCTTGAAGAATAGCAGAAAAGGCTTTCAGTCTTCTTCCTCTGCTCCCTCTGCAGCTTATTTGTCAGCAAAACCTATTGTCTTGTGTGATGCCTGGCTCAGATCCTGGAGGACTTTTATCAGCTCACTTCAGAGAAAACATTGAGATTTATTTCTTCAGTTTATTCTTCCAGTGGCAATGTGTATCTCAAGAATTGTTCTGCCTGATCGCTCTTTCTGTTGAAGTAAAGGTGCTCTGCATGTCGCTGGAGCTGGGTGTGGGTTTCAGGAGTGAAACACTGAGATTCCCATGATGTTGTGAATAGGTGACTTCTGGTATGTGGTACCCTGGACCACATTGCGTCCTACTTCCAGGTAAGGACAATTAAGAGCAAAACCTGAGAAGATGTAATTTATGTATAGATGCTCCCAACCCCTTACTTTTTAGGAAATCTTTGCCCTTCTGACTGTTGAAGCTAGAGTGATATATTGGGTAGACAGCAAGTCTGGCAGCTGGAATACCTGGTTTCTGTTCCCAGTTCTGCATTAGATGTAAAGGAATGACCTGCAAAGAGAAAATAAAGGGGCATATGCCCTTTCTTGCTGCTTGTAGTTATGCTTTTGTCTTTCAATAATCATTTGAAACTGCAAGGATTTGCTGAAAGACATTGTGGAAGATTTTCCTGGTCTTGTTGGGTTTGATCTGTGATTTGAAAGCTTCGTGACTGATGTAGGAGCTAGAGGGGTGTCTTAAGAATCAGAGAACAAAAATGGAACTGTTGGGCACAGAGATTCTGAGAAAGACTGTGTGTTTAAAACTGTTACTTATTTGTTTGCAACCTGCTTGACCAGCACTCTGAGCAAACCAGGGCCTTCCTGTCCCAGTTGGGGAAGCTGCTGCCTTTTTCTCAAAAGTATTCTTGAATATTAGTGAGACTGAACTGACTGTTCTGAGAGGCTGGGAAAAGGGACAGACCAGAAAAGCAGCTTTCAGTTGTCATTCTTCTAATGCAGTTGCAGTTCTTCCTGTAGGTGCCCCAGGCAAATTTGTTTTTGGAAAGTTGGTTTTAGCCTCTCTCCTATAGATGTCACAGTACTGCATGCCTCTAAATCTCAAGCGTTGTACAGTTGTTTAGTAGTGCTTCTGCAGATACTCTTAAGAAATACCATCACTAATTAAAAATAATGAGGAAAAAAGTCATGACTATGCATCAATGCTGCTGAAAAGTAGGGAACTGATTTATTTATTTATTTATTTATTGCATCCTATGTAAGGTGAATTGTTATGATCGGCTTTCTGCAGTTGCTTCTTTCTGAAAGCTGACATGTTTGTGATAGTTGTTCTGTACAAACGGTAGTATTTAGCTTGTGTCACAGTTTAACCCCAGCTGCCAGCTAAGCCCCGTGCAGCTGCTCACTCACTCTCCCCATGTTGGGGTGGGGGAGAGAATCAGAAGGTTAAAAGTGAGAGAACTCGTGGGTTGAGATCAAGACAGTTAAATAGGGAAAGCAAAAACCATATATGTAAGAAAAGCAAACCAAGGAATTCCTTCACTTCCCATGGGCAGGCAGGTGTTCAGCCATGCCCAGGACAGCAGGACTCCATCAAGCGTAACTGTTACTTGGGAAGACAAATGCCATCACTATAGACTTTCTCTCCCTTCCCTTCCCCTTGTACTTCTTCTGCCAGCTTATATACTGAGCATGACTCCATAATGCATGGAATATCCCTTTGGTCAGTTGAGGTCACTGTCCTGACTGTGTCCCTCCCAACTCCTTGTGCCTACTCGAGGTGGGGTGAGAGGCAGAAGTCGTTTTTATTCTGTGTAAGCACTGCTCAGCGAAAAGGAAGATATCCCTCTGTTATGAACCCTCTTTGCAGCACAAATCCAAACCATAGCCCCATACCAGCTACTATGAGTAGTACTAACTACTCCAGCCAAACCCTGCACAATTAGTCATGAAAATATTCTACTTTCTGTATGCTCTTTCAACTATATAAATGTTAAGAGTGGAAGACACTTTTACCAGACACCACAAGCTCATGTCACTTTATTGATTCAGCTTTTGTTTTCCCTGAATCCAGTGCACAAACATGATGAATAATGTAGTAATCTATTACTTAAAGTTTAATGCAGGTTTAATAGGGGCTGAACATCCACAGGTACAGTGCAAGAGGTACAAGGCTGCTTTGCTCCATGAAACAAGATTCAAACCGAGTACCCTTGGGTGTGTGGCATACTTTGTAATTTATGTAAAGATACTACTTGGAGGTACTTTGGTACTTTGGACCTCTGTATTTTTTTGTGTACTTGTCTCAGTGTATGGCAGCATACATCCAAACTCATAGGGTCACAAAACACATGGATGTCTTGTTCGTGAGATCTAGGGATCTGAGTACACTCTCAAGATACTGTTGTCTTTTCAATGGCTTCCCTCCCCCACTTCCAATTTTATTTATTTATTTATTTATTTTTAGTTTGAGTGCTATTTTTTAAACAAAGGGAAAAGTTCCATTCCTCAGTTGTTAGCTTTACAGAGCAAGAGCCTTAAAATAATCCAGGAAGCCTTTTGTTATATAAATATACTCATCCTCCGGCTTGGCATTCTGTGTGCTTTTATATAGCTGCTTGCTGAATTCCCTTTAAATTTAAACTTCAGTGGCTTTAAAGGAGAAACTGGGTGTTACTTTTTTATAGCACTTAATGGTTCTGACCGTGGCAGCTCTCTGGACTCAGAAAGAAAAGCAAACACACTGGTTGCTGTGTAATGACAGTGTAACAGTGATTATTTAAAGCAGACAGTGCAGTGTGAGGCAGTGGTTTATGGCTGGAACTCAATTTCTGCATCTCTTAATGATTCTTGTGTAAGCTTGTTACTGTCAGGTATGCTTTTATCCACCAAATTTAACTCCATGGGAGCAGAGCCTCAGCATGTTTTGTATATTTTGAAAATACTTTTACTTAAGTTGTGTGTTCAGAAATAAAAATATGTATTAAAAACTTGGAATGGTTGTATTAAAATTCCAGTACAGACTTGCAGACTACTTGGTAGTTTAACAAGCACAGAGATTTTCAGCCATCAGATTTTCCAGTTAAATGAGTGACAGTCGGCTAGGGCAGATGTGATTGTGTCGTTTTTTAAACAAAGCAACCTGCCCACCCCTACAAAACCCCACAAACAAGCCCCAACAAAAATACCCCACCACCCTGTGAAATGTCAAATGCATAGGAGATAATCTCCATTAAATGCAGTGACTAGTTTTCTGGGTGTTGTCTTGTACATGTAAAAGCACCTTTGGGGAAATTTATTAATCATGTATGTAACTGAATGTGCATTTAGAGTTTTACTGTGTCCTCTGTAGGACGTGAGTTCATTGGGACATTGACTTTTTAAGTAATACCTTTGCTGCTAGGAATGCTTGTGCTTGAAGTTGCTAATGACGGAAGAGGTCACATGGCAGGCAAAAGCCTGAGATCTGCTGTGTCAGCTCTGCCTTTATTCACCTTCTGTAAGCATCAGGCAACACCTTTTACAGCACCACCCGGCCAACCTGCTGATGGTTTTATCCTTGCTCTCCGAAAAAGCGGGTAATCCTTCTCAGTTCCTGTTTGACTTCCTTACTAACACCCTCCACCCCCAACTTTGTCCAGATGCTCCTGAGCTGCATGCATCAAAACTATCCCATGGAAGTGGGAATGGCCAGGGGATGTTGCATGATTTGCATGGGTGGTTTTGATAAAAACACGAAGTCCACAGGTCATGTTTTAAAAGTGAGTAGGATGAAGAGTGAACATATGCAATTGCATGGGAGTGCCTGAATCCAGGCTGTGGTCTGATGTGCTGCTGCTGCCTCCTCCCATGTCAGTGTTGTACCAAGAGAGGAGTGAGTAGTCCAAATAGAGAAGCAATGGTGTAGCGTCTTGGGTGCTTACCCCACACTGGGTTTTGGAGCAGATATTGTATGTTCCCTGTGCTCAGTTTGTTCAGATTCATCAAATTCAACTTCGTTAGATTTCCTAGCTGTTACTGCTTATTAAATAGCTTGGCTGGTTCTTTGTAAGCAAGTAGCGTAAAGCAGGTAGCTGCTGGTAGTTTCACTCTTGTCTCTTTATTCATTTGCCCTTAGACACTAGCTGCTCCCCTGTTTCTTGGAAAAGGCAAAGGATGTGCAAGCAGGAAACAACACAGTTAATGAAAATAGGCCATACATGCTGCTGATTAATCCTTAATCCAAGCAGAGAATCTTCCTTTTCCAGTGTTGTGGTTTAACCCCACCCAGCAGCTAAGCCCCACGCAGCTGTTTGCTCACTCTCCCCATGTTGGTATGGGGGAGAGAACCAGATGGGTAAAAATGAGAGAAAGGGTTGAGACAAAGACAGTTTACAGGGAAAGCAAAAGCTGTCCACACAAGAAAAGCAAACCAAGGAATTCCTTCACCGTTTCCCATGGGCAGGCAGGTGTTCAGCTATGCCCAGGACAGCAGGACTCCATTGTGCATAACTGTTACTTGGGAAGACAAATGCCATCACTACAAACTTTCCCCCCCTTCCCTTCCCCTCCTACTTCTTCTCCCAGCTTGAGCATGACTCCATAATGCATGGAATATCCTTTTGGTCAGTTGGGATCAGCTGTCCTAGCTGTCTCTCCTCCCAGCTTCTTGTGCACCCCCAGCCTACTTGCTGGTGGGGTGAGGGGCAGAGGAGGCCTTAACTCTGTGTAAGCACTGCTCAGCAAAAACATCCCTGTTATGAACACCATTTGCTGCACAAATCCAAGCCATAGCCCTATACCAGCTACTGTGAAGAAAATTAACTCTATCCCAGCCAGAACGAGCACATCCAGATTTGTTAACTGAATCAGAAAATGACCTTTCCTTTTTCCTGAGGCTCTGATTAGAGATTCATTCATAATTTACAGACCCAAGTAGCAGGATTTCCTGTAAGGGTGTGCTCACCAATTCTCGCATGTGTTCAAGGAGAAGAGGGGTTTTCTGTCTTCCTTTGCATCCTTTTTGCTTGTGCTCATTTTTGTTTTGACGTAATTCTTACTACTCATGTACGTGAGATTTCACTGGCCTTTGGTGGCTAATGCCATCCCAACTCCTTTAGAGTGTCACATCTACCTGAGAGGCCTGGGGATGGGACAAGGCACCTAACAAATACTGAAACAGCCTGTGTAATCTACTTAGGGTTCAAGTGCTTGAAAATTGCATGTAGAAACATCTAGTGTTTATCTGAAAGGCAGTTTCTGCTTTAAAATACAGCACAGCTCTTATGCAACTATTTTCACTTCCTTTGGAGGTTGAGTAGCTGATCTAAAACTCTGGGGCTACTGTGTGTGACTGTTCCTGTAGCTCTTAGCACGCAGTTGAAAGATCAGCTATTACGCTGAAGCACAAATGTTACTTCGTGCTGAAGTCATGCTGGAAGTAGTTCAAAATGTCTTGCTTATTTGGATTCACAAGGAGAATGCTATCTTGCTTATCTCAGATCTTGTTTTGCTTTCTAGGTTATGTCTAGTTTCTTTGCATTCAGCAAACCTGTATTCACTGTGCCGAAGGATTTAATGGATCTGGGCATCCCCTTAGACCCAGGAGATGTAGACTCTGATTGCCATACTTCTGTTTTGTGTGGCTTTTGGGAAGCTGCGTTATTAATGGGCTCTTTTCCCCCAGCATCATTACATGGATCTAACGGGCTCTGTTCCTATGTTAGACCCTATTAAATAGCTTTCTGTTTATTGGATAAGTATTGACTAGTTCATTCATTATTTGAATGACAGACATAGTTGTTTTAAATTTCTCCATGGTTTTGCAGTTTTATTATTCCACAGATGATACAGTTACTGGGATTCTTGCACAATATACTTTGTTTCAGTTAATTCATTAAATGTTTTTCTTTGTTTCCATAGATTTGTTTTCAAGATGCATTAAACCAAAAATTTGGTTTGATTTGGTGTTTTTTTAAATTTTTTTTTTAAGTCCCACCCCCACCGTTGCTCCCCCTTGCTCTGCTGTCCCCATTTCCAATGAAGAGTTGAAAGGCTGTCAGCAACTGTTTTGACAGGTTTCCGTGTACTAACTAGGAAGACAAAGTGTTATATCTAACATATTTTGCTCCATGATGGTAAATATGTAGCAAATGGTGGATAGATTGTTTGATATTAAAATACTGAGGGATTTTGCAGTCCTAATGGAGGATGTCTGCTCTGTCGCTGCAGTCCTCTGTGACTCTCTCAGCTGTTCACATCACGTGCTCATCTAAGCTACATCTAGGCAGACTTAAATATCATCTTGTCTAGAGCATGCTCCTACTTTTAGGTTCCTCTTTGCACTTTTATGCATTGTGGAGCTTCATTGCAGCCATCTCCACGCACTGACGCATCACTAAATTCCTCAAGCTTTACTAATAGTTTCTTGGAAAGCTGGTGTAAACATAGCCTTGGGAGCTCCCTGAGCTGTATGGCACATCTGTGAAAGGCGAGAGGCAGAAAAGATGAGGAACGCAGTTTGCACAAATACTGGCTTTATTATTAGGATATTTTAACTGTGCTTTCGTGGTTGCTTCAGATGCTTCATAAATGCTGTCACTGATGCAAAATAACTGATGCCCTCCTCAGCCCAATGCACCTACTTGTGTTTGCCCCTGCCAAGGATGTAAGTTGTGTACATCTGACAGCATAACTGCCCTGCCATAGTACTGGTTTGTCAAACTGTGTGCTCCAAAAATAATAATCCTGCAGAAAAAGCATTTAAATGAAGCCAGCAGCAGATGCAAAATGGAGCACTGTAGGTAAGGCAGAGATAGACTAAACAGGTCTGGGCATAGCAGTCAACATGGACAACATACAACTCTCCTGAATCCTGAAATTGTATCACTCAATTTGCTCTTCCTTGTGATGTTTTCCCCTCCCCTATTTTCCTCCCCCGCATATTTTAGTCTTTTGTGAAGTTCCTCTGGGGAGGCAGCTGAATACTATGGATACAAAGGCACTGACTCCAGTTTTGCAATGCTCTACAGATTTTGCTGATCCTGTTTAAAGTCCCCAGACAGTTGGTCTGGCAAACCTGCTGCCCTGTGGATGATCTAATTCCCAGTGAATGTTGTGATCATGAGCATTACCCTACATCACAGATATTATTTGCAAACTGGGTGTACTCCTCAAGCTGTCAGTTGTCTTTCAGTATCCTTGTTGTGCTCTTTCATCTTGAAATGCTTGTGCTGAAGCTCAAATAAACTTACCTGTCAGCAGTTATGAGAATGTCTCTTCTCATCTCCTTGATCATAGCTGTACTGGGCAGTTTCAAACCTGTTTACAATGGAGAGAAGACAAACGGCTGTGTTGTAGCTGCTATTTCTCTAAATGATTTTTTTCATACTCCAATAATATTTAGCATGAGATTGTGTTTGTGCTTTGTGAGGATGTCTGTTTCCTCAAAGCCAACGTGTGAGCTCTCTGCTCATAATCCCTAAGGGCTAATGCTATGGGCAGGTCTGTCCTTAAATCACGGCTAGCTCTGAATTATCACCTACCAGCTGGATTTCAGGTTTGTTAGCAATGTGATGATAATCATGGAGCTGAGGCTGGATTCTTTAATTGCATTGACTTGCTTTAGAGCAATAGTTGCACAAGTAAATCTCATGCAGTATCCTAAGATACTTAGTTACAAAATTGCAAGTGGTGCATGAAAGTACACTGATTTCATGCCCATCCCCTTCAAGGTTTTCCCAAAGCATTCTGTCAAGAAAAACTTTATAATGAACAGCCTGCTCCTTTGTTGAATTTTAGTAGTTATCTTCAGTTAATGCTGTATAAAAATTACGAAATAAAGGAGGATGCCACAATGATAAAGAGCTTAAAAATTCTGTGACTCTTACTTGGCTACTTTCTGTAGTATTTAATTTACAGAATATATATATAAAGCAGTATTTTAGCTTGTTTACACAGCTGAAGCAGCCAGTATGAAAGTGAGCTCATTTCTGCGTGTAGGGGGAAATATGTTGCGTACTCAGCCTCACAACTGAAATGCATCGCTGCTTGCACACAGAATAGTCTAGCCAAAAGGCAAGAGGCAACAGCAGATAGCCATTATTTGTATTTCTTCGCTATGTAAAGCAGCGCCTTGAATTAGGAAACTTTTTATTCTGAGCCTCTTTCCTTTATGCAATAAGCATTGCTAACTGCTAGTCCAGACACAAATCAAAATGTTAGGACTTAAATTAATGATTTCTGGGATTGTCATCTTAAACTTCCACAGAAACCAAATACAGATTGTTTGGGTTGCTGTTGCAACTTGTTAATTTAAGAGCTCTGATGTCAGTTGTCCTATGATGATGTGATACCTGCAGCACTGTGAATTCAGCAGTCTTAAATTGATTTCGTTTGGGTGCTGTGTAGTTTGGCATAGTGTATGCTCATCCTAAAAATGGTGTTTCATGGGAGGTACATCCCTCTGAGCATGGTATGAGGGGTGTACTTCTGGCTGGCCTGGGATCAGAGCCATCAGCCTGTTGCTCCTCTAACATCATGCATTCTGTGTGTTGGGGTTAAGGTAAGGAAAGGCAGCTCCTCTCTGCTGTTTGTAGCACAGTGCTCAGTTTTTTGCAGCTTTGTCCCCTCTGGAGGGGAAAACCAAACACAGTATGGTTTTACTGGCTTTTCAGTTGTCATCTTGAGTCTTTACAATGGCATCAGGGAGACCCAAAGGCTGAGATGAAAATGTGAGTTGAGCTGAGCTTGGCACAGAAAGAATGCACAGGAAGAGTTCAGGATAAGGGAGAGTTTCAAGAGGGAGTGGAGGGTGAGTGACGATACAGTAACACCTGGCCATTCATGACTTTTCTGTCTGTATCTTTGGAGAGCCATTGCACGTCGTTTAATACCCATCTTGCCTAAACTGCCCTAATATTCTTTTCATGTGCCTCACCCTCATTTTGCTTGATTTGACCTGGATGAGAAGTAGGTGTTGGAAAAAGATGCTTCTGACAGCTGAAATCTTACTGTTCAGAAAGAAGCAGCACAAACACTTGCTCTGAAAGATGTATGTTAGGTATCAGTGAAACAGCCAAGGCCTTTCAGGACGGCGATCCATTTGGTGAACAGTGGGACAAGGTTATTCAGGTACTGAAAGATTTGATACCTTATTGTAAGAACTGTTTGTCAAAATCTTATGCCAGTGGGCATGCGTCTCTGTTCAGAGTGTATTCCGGATGGGCAGGAGGGTGTCACTTTGCAGTGTGAAGATTGGATGGACAAGTGGTCTAGAGAGGAGTGACTCACTGGAAAAAGAAGGGAACAGAACATCCAACAGCCTGAATTCCTGAGGAGTAGCCTCTGTCAAAGGAGTGCTGTTTCAGAGACCATATGATATAGTTTGAATTTTAAAAGCGATAACTCTCTTGAAACCTGCAATTCCAGGTGGTGTACCCAAGAAAATCTGTTCTGGACCTGTTGATTCTTTTTCTTCTCAAGGTGGCGTTCTAGATGCTTAATTGAATGAAAGCCTAGTTATCATCAGTAGCAAACTTAACCCATCCTTCCGGTCTATTCCAGCCAGCATCCAAAACTGTGCAGTAGGAGTACCTGGCAGGCCGTCCCAAAGTAGAACTTCATTTTTACCCCGCACCCTTGCAAGGGCAAAAATCTGAAGACTTATAAAATTGTTTCTATTAGTGAACTTAAGTGAACAGCAAATTTTTGTCTGCATCCTGCTGCTTCTTGCGGGTGCAGGATGCATTGTCTCTGCAAAAAGGCATGCTAAATCTGAAATTTGTTATCTGTGCATTCATAATCCCATTTTCTGTCAGAAAACGGCCTGCCTCAGGGTTTGGTTTTTTTTTTTTTTTTTTAATGTTTCTACACTGATTCTTTAGTTTTAGCTGGAAAGCTCTTATAGTCAGCCATTATCTGCTTTTCTGTGGTCATTTTGGGTGGAGTGAAAACAGTCACTTTAGAGCAAATATGCATTGTTATCTTGTGTTGGGAGGAGTTTGAGGCGCTGAAAACTGGGGGAAAACTGGGCAGAAGTTTCAGGATGCAGCTCTGCCCCTTGGTATACTATGGTTGTTAATGACACAAAAAATATGGGATACTCTGTTTCCATGTGAAAGGAGAAAACAAGCATGTGTCCAGCTTAGGTGAGGAAAGGAATCTGGTATGTGGTGTAAGGTCAGTGAAACTGTAAAACAGCAACTGGTTACGAATAAAAAACCAGGCTTTTGTTCTCCCCGGTGGGCCTCACTCGGGGTCATTTCACAGGTGCTGAATCGGCAAATAATAAACACAAAGCACAAGCAGCTTGAGATGCACATTCTCTTGTTTTATATGGAGCCCATGGGCTCTGAATTCAGGCTTGTCTGCTCTGAACCCAAAGTCCATGCTTCTACCTTCCCACTGCTGCTTTCCACCCTGTTCTTTTGGGTTTGGCACATGCAAAGTGCTGATGCTTTTACTCCTTGTCCTCCATGGCTTGCTTGAGCTGTCAGCAGACCTGTCGAGAGTCTGCAAGTCTGAGCATAGTTTTGCAGCGTGGGGGTCAACAATACATATGATGAGAGGAGGATGCTTATCTGATTCTCTGGGCATGGAAGAGGAGTTGGGTGCCCATTGGGTTGGGGTGCTTTGCAAAGATGTGGAGAACAGTGGTTTGGGACGTGTAAAAGAAATAGGTTCCCACACTGTGCCTGAGCAGCAGAGGGTGAGTGCCTTACTAGTGGGAAACAAGAAGATGGAGAAAGGCTTCTTCATGCACAGACAGGGATGTGATTAATGCCTTGCTGTGCTGCTCTGCTTGAAATGAAGTTTTGGAAACAGCCACTGTGAGAGATTAAGAGATTACTGCATTTTCCAGGCCCTTCCCTGTCTCTGAAATGTAATGTTTGTTAGTGCAACGCTGGCAGGATGCAAAATTAGTTTTGGGTTTTGTTCTGTACTTTGGAGGACTTTTTTCTTCTTCTTCTGAAATTGAAGATCCAAACACTGAAAATAACTTTAAAGTCAAAGTAGTAAATGAATTAATGTTACTTGTGAAGGGACAGAGAACAGAATAACAAGCTACTGTAAAAAAACAACCGATCAACCACCCCTCACCCTCTCTTCTCCACGATATCCTGTGTCTTGAATGCCCGCTGGTCCTGCATCTCCTTTCTGGATAAAGGTTCAGGAAAGAATGATGAAGGTAATCAAAGGCGTGGAGCAGCTGTTGTATAAAAGGAGGTAAATGAACTTTCACTCTTCAGTGTAGAGAAGAAATGATTGTGAGTGGAGGAAGTGAGAAGAGGAGTATCATGCAAAGTGTGAGCAGAGGGTGACTGTACCCAGGTCTTCCTCATTCAAAAAAATAGTGTCAAATAAAAGAAGGAAGCAACAAGCTTATAACAAGGGAAAGTTTTCTTTAGATAATGTTTTTCTTTGGGTGGTGCACAGTTATGCTCCAGTATTCCCTGCTGCAGGATGTTGCTGAAAGGTTAAGAGGCTCAGGGGAGGCAGGATAAAACCTAGTCATGGCTTATTAAAGACAGTATCTCCTGCATCAGGGAACAGTTATTAAAGCAATGATTTGAAGAAGGGAACACCATCTGTGTTAAACTTGCTGCAGAAATGTGAAACTTAATTTTGTAAGTAGGCAATAAATAATGCTCAGCCGATTTCAAATGCCACATCATAAAGATGTGTGTTAATGCAGGGGCTACAGGTTGGAGCAGCAAATTAAATGTGGGATTTCTTGCTTGGTTTTGGTAGCTAGTGGGAAACAGGCACATGTTAGCAAGTCATTCAGGTGATAAAATGTTGATGTTTAAGAGCAGATTATAGCAGCAGTTGTCTTGGATAACGTGCTGTGTTACTTCACCAAAGTTTCGCAGTCTGGAGCTAGTAGGAGAGAGCTAATAGCTGGGTATGATGGAGTGGCAGCTTGCCAGCTGGTGCCTGGAGCGTCGATCAGGTTATTGTGATGCACTGAAGGCAGACAGGCTTCAGCATTTCCCTGGAAGCTCTATTTTCAGCATGACATAATATTTGAGTAGAGTGAAACTCTGGGATTGCACCATTGAAGTCACTGGGGTGGCTTCAGGAGTGATAATTTCTTACACCGTATGTTGCTTTTACTACAGAGAGGTTTTGCTTGGCTGCTGTATGAAAGGACCAAATTTCCAAAGAGATTTTGGTGCTCAGCAGCTTGTGGGTATTAAGAGGCTTGGAGGTGTAGGAGAGTGGAGGTGGAATCATGTCCTTTGAATCAGAGCTGTTTTCATGTGCTGCAAAGAAATTGGCAGCTAAAAGTAAAAGGGGAGGGAAAAAAATACCAAACGTTGAACTACTCTGTGATTTTGAGTAGAGAGGTAACACTTGTGTGGGAGATGTTTAAAAATTTATACTGACTTGAGTGGAGTGAAAATCAAAGTATAGGTAAGGATGTGGTGGGGTCAGCTCACATGCTGCACACACACATGATACCTTTGTAGCGGTGTGTTGCCGAAGACCGATACCTTGAAAATTAAGAGTCTTTGTTCAGTGGGCTCTATCCGAAGGTGTGGGTTTAGTGACCTGTGTGATAACTCTGAGAGTAAATTCATAGTGATTTGTCGCTCTTCTGATCGTCTTGAACTCTGACTGCTTGTGTATATTGCTGCGAAGTGGCTGCTTCTGCATTTATGAGCAAGGTTTAAACTATGGACCTGCTTTCCTTCCTCTGAAAGGCAAGTGGTAGTTCTTACTGAAGATGGCAAGGGCAGTATTTCTGAACGTGCTTGGACTAAATTTACTGTAAGGAACTGATAAGTGTAGGTGATGAATGCTTTCCCTTCCAACAGTTATTTATTGCCCAAGTGGCAAAAGATTTACAGACGGTTTGGTTTATATATAAATATTTGTCTGTATTTCTGTAGTCATAAGCAGTTGGCAAATTGGATTTAAAAGCCTAAACTTTGCTATAATCTAGAGACCTTTTTAGATTTTTTTTTTTTTTCTATCCCATCTGCTGAGTTCTTCACTCATTGCTGAGATGTCACGTGGCGCAAAAAAGAGCCAAGAGAAGTGACACATCTTGGTATCCCATGGTAACTCTCCCTTTCCTTAGTTTTTTAACTCATTTGCTTTGCTACCAGATAGAATAACCTGACAGTGGGATTAGATTTGCTTTGCTTATACGTAGGTGAATGTTAGATTGCAGTGTTTCCAGTCTCAAAAATTATTTGCACATGGTAGTATAAACTACCCTGTAAAATAACCCAAAAAATAAACCACAAGCAAACAACCACTGCTGTGATACAAAACTGATGCCCCCACCACACCCAGAAAACTTGAAACTCCCTACCCTAACTTATCAACATGCAGGAAGCATTGGTTGGGGCTTTTACTCTTTGTTTGCTGTTCAGAATATTGAAGCTCATTTGGGAAGTTTTTGCAAACTACGCGTAGATACCATGCAAGCATCTGTTAGAGGTAAAATTCTCACCAAAGCTAAATTTGCCTTTCAGGTCTTACAGCTCACACCAGCTTTGCTGCTGGAAACTTGTTAGGTGATGAAACTTACTTATTTCTCTCCTCTTCCCTCCCTTCCATCAGCTGTTTTTTTTTAACCTCTGATTGTTATATGCAGTTACTGGATGCATCTTAATTGTCTTAATTAGAAATATCTGACATATCTCCCAAGAAAAGCTCTTGGTTTTGCATTCAGATATGCTGATAGTCAGTAGATTTCTGATTATTAAAAAAAAAAAATAGTCACTTAAACCCATTTTCTATGCCTAAATATGTGCTGCTGACTTTATTGTATTAAAAGAGTAGCGGTATGATGTGGTTAACCTGAAACTCAAGGCTGCAAATGCAGTAGCTCCTCACCCAGTTTAAACAGTGGGTATAGTCTTTGCAGTTGTACATGAGAGACCTTGAATTTCTTGTACTCTGTTTCCAAACTCTTCTGAATACATCTCCTAAGTGCCTTAAAGCACAGCTGGTGCAAATTCTATTAAAGCAATGTAAGTCTGGCTAAACTTTGCCCTGCTGATTTTATTTTTGCTTTAGGGTAGGCAACAGCTTTCAGAAACCAAATTTGTTCTTGGGGGGTGGGGAAAAAGTTAGCTTTACTCGCATGTAGTTCACATGTGCTGGAGAGGAGACTGTGCTGAAGTTCTGCAATGTGGAAGGATTTCCATTTGCTGTTCCCACAGCTACGAGTGAGCTTATGGCATTTCAGTTCCCTCAGTGGAGGGACGGAGCAGGAGTTTTCAGAGTTAAGGTACCAGTGCACAGAGATGACTCATTTTGGTGTTTCCAATGGATTTGGAATCAGTTTTTGAATGAAAGAGGATATGACTGTGGGGTTTGTGTGGGGGGCAGGCATAGAGATGTTATCTTGACTGATTTTTTGCTTCCTGGATTTGAGGCAATTGATCTGCTTGATGTTTGCCCTTGAGAGACTACTAAACTGTCAGATGATATACAACATACCTAAGGGCACCTGGATATTTGGAAGTATTGCAAGGCTTCTCTGGTATGCATGCGCTCTGTCTTCTCTGGCTGTGCCGAAGCAGCATATGTATCTCTGTTTGCTCTGAACAAGTATTTAGTATGAAGCACTGTTCTTATTGTAATGGGAACTGAATTGCCTTCTGTTTAAGTTTTAGTTACATGCAGTCCGTGGTGCTAGCGTGAGCTGTGGGTTTGCATCAGAGTGCTGCGTGGTTAAATTAAACAGTAGGCTGCTTGTGACAACTGAAAGTGGTGGGGGGAAAAAAATCCGTCTTCTGTAATTGCAGGAAAAAGCAAGCCTGTTTGCAGCAGGAATCAGCGAGAGTTTGTTAAGTCATTCTTTACTTCTTTTCCCCCTGCATTTTCTGCATAGATTATGATGGTTTAAGCATAAATTGCTTAGGCAGAAAAAGCACTTGGCCTGCCTTTTAGTTACTGATTACAGTAGCTTTGACTTAGTGGTACGAAGAAACGCTGTACCTTTCTGTGGATGACTGTGTATGTGAGAACTGTTTGAGAGTACATTTGTGTGTGTCTGTGAGGGTATCTCCTGAGCAAACGCCTACATTTATGAAAGACTTCTAACAAAAAAAGGTAGAATTAAGGATTCATTCAGTAGAACCTGCTGGTGGTAGCTTTTTAGCCTGGTCAGTACCAAAAAATAATCTAATGCTTTTTGGTTTGTTTTTTGTTCTCGTTTGGATAATATGGTTGACCTTGCAAATACTAGTTGGAAGCAGAGAGAGTTCAGGAGCCCTTCCCAAACAGGCCAGGCTTTTGTGGCAGTAGGGGAGAAGGAATCCTGATAAAGAAATCAGCATAATATGAGTATGATGTGGTAAGCTGCTGTAATGGAAATATGAAGTGTATGCAGCTGGTGACTGTGTTGGAAACAAAAACAAGCATCAGAAGAAAGGTGAGGAGTTTAAAGTCCACAGCTAAAGATTATTAAAGCAAATGATAGCAAGTTTCCCTTCCAGGACAGAAAAACAGAGGCAGGTGGTTTAATGTCCTTTGAATACGGGAATATTTCGGTGGACATAGGCTAGATGTCAGAGGACTGCTACCCTGTAACCAGATGTTTGCCATTTTAATAATTTTAAGTGTGGAATATTCAATAGGTAAATAAGAAGATTGGATTATACGTTCATCTAGATAAGGTTAAAAGCTATCAGCCACCTTGCAAGTCAAGCTGCTTTTTTTTCCCAACAAAAGCCTGACTCCTCTGTGCCTTTTACCTCCAGTATTTCCTCCTGCTCACACTTATCAGCTGTTTCATAAGCTGCCTGTGATTGCTTTTACATGGTAAACTGCTGACTCTGAGTCAATCTTGAAATGGTTAACAGTAAACTATTTCCTCTATATAATCTTATGCAAAATACTGTTACGCCACTGCTAAAAAGTCTTAGACCTGTTGTACAGAAACAAGGTGCTTACCTGAGGAGACCGGAGATGACAGTGGTAGATAAGTTGGAGTTGGGGAGAGGAGGGCTGTGACATGTGTCAAATTAAATTTAAGATTCCTGTATTAATTGAGGAAAAATTGTGAGCAGTGGGCACTCTTTTTTTTTTTTTTCCCCAGCAAGTAGCTGTAACTTGTCATGTAGGTAACTTTGAACTGGTATTGCATCTAATGACCTAGGCTCATTTAAAGATTTCAGTAATTCACTTCATTGGTACTGTTGAGGTTTTGAATTATTGGGTGAGAAAGTGCTTTTGTATTGATGATTGTCATGGGTTCAGCAGTAGCAGTCATTTTTTCTGCTTCTTAGTGGCTGGTGCAGCACTGTGTTTCTAACTTTCA